>JAVSCE010017489.1:0-209277 GCA_032199065.1 Smutsia gigantea
ATGTTACTGACTTTCTTAGGATCCATAAATAAGGATACCTATTTTCATTTTTGATAGGATTGATGGGCATTTATTTGTTTAGCTTTTTAAAAATTGCTTAAAGGGACAGTCTTAAGGTAAGTTTGCAGAAACTTGACATCTTCCTTATTTCCTATTATTCACCAATGAAAATTTTTCTTCCAAAGTTCCGTTCTGTAGTATTGTCCTGACCGTGGTTATTGGTTCTCAGGTATGTGCAAGAGGTGAAATAATCAGGGTGAAAGTTCTGGGCATACTGGCAATGATTGATGAAGGGGAAACTGACTGGAAAGTCATTGCCATTAATGTGGACGATCCTGATGCAGCCAATTATAATGGTAAGGAAATTTGAAAAGTGTGAAATCTTTATACCTAAGTCTCACGCTTCACTGAACTGAACCTGTAATGACAGCCCATGACTTCAGACTGTTAAAGAACAGAGTAGCAAAACCCTTGACAAAGCATTCTTATTTCTACTAGAAACTTAATAGTTAACTAAATAAACTTAAACCTTCATTCCAGGAAAGAAAACATCTGATAGTTTGTGTTTATTGTTTCCTATTCTTTCTCTACATACTTGCATTCATTTGTTCTACTTACCTGTTTAAAATCTTTTTCAAATTGAAGTATAATCCTAATACTATAAAATTCACCATTTTAAAGTGTACAATTCTGTGATTTTTCACATTTCACATATGCAGTAGGTTATACAACCATCACCACTATCTAATTCCAAAATATGTTCACCACTCTAACAGGAAACCTGCACGTATCAGCAGTCACTCCCCACCTCCACTTCTCTTAGACAGTGGCAGATACCAATCTATTGTCTGTCTCTATAGATGTTCTAAACATTTCACATAAATGAGATCATGTGATAATATGTTTGGCTTCCTTCACTTTGCATCATGTTTTCAAGGTTCATCCACACTGTAACATGTATCAGTCCTTCATTCTCTCTCTCTCTCTCTTTTTTTTGGTGGTAAAATGGACTTAATATAATTTACCTTTTGAACTAGTTTAATATGTGGTATTTAGTACATTCACAGCATTGTTCAACCATTACTATTATTTAGTTCCAGGACATTTTCATCATTCCAAAGTGAAATTCCACACCTTTAAGCAGTTACTCCTATTCCCTCCTTCTCCCAGGCCCTGGAAACTGCTAATCTGCTTTCTGTCTGTATAGATTTCTCTATTCTGGATATTTCATATACATGGAATTGTACAATACATGGCCTTTTGTGTCTGGTTTCTTTTACTTAGCATAATGTTTCCTAGGTTAATCCATGTTGTAGCATGTATCAGGAGTCATTCCTTTTCATGGCTGAATTATATTGCATTGTATATATCACATTCTGTTCATCCGTTCATCTGTTGATAGACATTTGAGTTCTTTTGCCTATTAGGAATAATGCTGCTGCTATGAACTTTCTTGTACAAGTTTTTGGGCACAGGAAAAATTCTGTCCACCACAGTGTTAACACTGTATTGGTGGAAACATGAGTATGTATTTGTCAAAACCCACAGCATTTTACAGAAACAGAATAATGCCTTCCCTTCCAAAGGTGTCTACCTCCTGATCCCCAGAACCTCTGAATTTGTTACCTTACATGGCAGATAGGCTTTCAGATGTGATTAAGGTTAAGACCTTGAGATGGGGAGAGTACCCTGGATTATCCAGGTGGACCCCATCTAAATACATGAGTCCTTGAAATCAGAGAACCTTTCCCAGCTCTGGTTAGAGGAAGATGTGATGGCAGAGGATGAGTCAGAGAGAGGGAACAGCTCTAGTGCTGAGAGAAATATTGCTGGCTTTAAACATATCAGGGGCAAGAGGGGACATGCCAAAGAATATGGGTTGTTCATAAAAGCTATAAAAGGAAGTGAAACAGATTCTCCCCTAGAGCCTTCAGAAAGGACATAACCCTGTCAGCACCTTAATTTTAGGCCAGTGAGACTGTGTGGAACTTGTGACCCACAAAACTGTAAGATAATTTTGCGGGTTTTTTGGGCCACTAGGTTTGTGGTAGTTTGTTATAGCAGCAGTAGATAACTAATACACAGCATAAGAAGTGGACCTGAATATATGCAAATTAAAAAAAATCTTTTATCAGATCATTTCCAGGTTGGAATGCAAACTGTGACAAAAGACTGTATTACAAATGTATGAAATAATCTCACCAAAAGGAGTAAGAGGAAAGATGCCGACCTAATCAATTGTGAAAATGCATGGAGATGGGAAGACTAAAGGCAAAAGGCACATAAGCACTGTACTCCAGCTGATATCTCAGTGGAGTACCGGTTAATCTGAAACCACTGGATATGTATACTGGGCTTGACCAATTAAATAAAGGGATGCAGATGGTGGTAGTAGGTTTCTCAATGTTAAAGTCGGAGGCTATAGATAATCAAGGGGAGGGGCTAGAATGATCCATTTAGTAGCAGATTAGAATTGGAGACATCAATAAGAACTGTTCAACTTAGACACAGGTGGATACACATAGAAGTATTTCTAGATATGTGTATATGTGTTCCTCTTATCTGTTAGCTATATGGCCTAGAAGACCCTTTCAGTAGCAATGAACAAACCTAGTACCCAGATCCTGGTTTCTAATACCATTCTTCAATAAAAGGAACCAAGTCTCCTTGGAGAAATGGCTGGTTCTAGGGCTGGGGCAGGGAATATATAAGATGAACCTGTAGTATCTTGTAGTCCCAGCAAGTAAAAAGTCTTTTAAAAAAGAAATGGTGAGAAAAAAAGAAGAGAAAAAGAAATGATGAGGGTATGGCAAAGGAACACATACCTGAGTGACTTTTCAATGGCCAAAGCTGGAACAACCTGAGCAGGAAAATAAAACAGTATTGGATTATAACCCAAAGTGTAAAATAAATATCTGTGGGTCCATTCTGACATAAATAAATGATTGAATAAATAACAAATGGGGAAATATAGACAACTTTCCTATGTGAAAGAATTCCAAGTAATTGATGTAAATATATCCACCCTCAAGGAGGTGGAACATAACTCCCCTCTCCTAAAGTGTGGACTGTGCATATTGACTTCCTTCCAAAGAGTCTAGTATGGAGAGTGGGGCAGGAAGGAATAACTTAACAGCAGAGAAAGCTGACACACACTACCTCAGCCAGATGGCCAAGGTCAACATCAACAGTGATAGAGTCATATTAGGAGCATGTACTCTTGAAATGAGGTGTTTTGAATGGTGCTTTACCTAGGTGGCCTTCCTCCCCTAAACCTAACTGTAGTCTAATCTTGAGAAGAAGATTAGACAAATCCCAACAGAGGGGCATCCTACAAATTGCCTGCCCAGCACCCCTCAAAACAGTCACAGTCATCAGAAATAGAGTAAGTCTGTAAAATTGTCACAGCCCAGAGGAGCGTAGGGAGACATGATGACTGAATGTCATGTGGTGTCCTGGATGGGGTCCTGGAACAGAAAAAGGATTTTGGTTAATAATAATATATCAGTATTGGTTCATGAACTTTGACAAATGTAGAATGCTTGTATAAGATGCTAATAATTGAAGAAACTATGTATGACATATCTGGGAATTCAGTATAGTATCTTCACAACTTTTCTGTAAATCTAAAGCTATTGTAAAATTTAAAGTTTATTAGAAAAAAAGGCAACTGGAATACTTTAAGAACATGATAATAGGATATGAGGTGCTATTGTGGGACCTAAAAAAATAAAGACTCTGTGAGCCAAATATATCTAGGTGTAGTCTCTAAAACAGTTCTGTATGTAGGTGTTAAGGGCTGATAGCTACATTTCAGGCATAGGGTAGAACATTTAAGTCAGTGTCCAGTAGGCTGTGAACTTTTTTCTCATTGGGATTCTACAATGAGACATTAACCCAAGAGTCATATGTTGCCAATGCCTTCAGAGGTACTCTGTTCCATTAACGTTCCGAAGATGGATCACCTTAGGCTGGCGGTGGAAGTCTTCACGTGCACTTGCCAGTGAATCCTGTATTTCATACTACAGCTGCTTAACCATGGTTAAAAACAATGTTTTGTAGACTCCAAAGACACAGCTAGTCCAAAGGGACCATTATGCGAGGGCATCATTTCCCTGCCGTAGAGGTTATTAGAACCCTGAAAACTCTCTGGGTGGCTGGCCTCATGGTACAAGCAGTGCGCAGCTTTCCCTGAGTGTCAACCCAAGGCAGTGTCTTTCTGTCGTCCATTAAGATCTGAAGTCTATCAGCGTTTCTAGTTAGAACTCTTAACTATCCACAGCCTGGGGAGGGACACAGAATGATGGAAGAGGTCGGCTCACCCACTAAACAACCAGGCCGGCCACGTTGATCCTCTTGGTCATCGTGGGGCGCACGACAGCGGTATCACCCTCCTGCCTCAGCTGTGGGAATCAGTGCCAGCAAGCCTCAGGTTCTGGCACACTACAGCGCCAGCGCCTTGGGGCGGGTTAGGAAACCGAAGCCGAGAACGACAGCATGGGACTGCTGCTGTCTTTGGGACGCTCTTGATGTGGCAGCAGGAGGCACTTCGGGTAGCCCTGTAGACCCCTGGCTTCGTCGTCGTGTGCAACACGAGGAAGAAAAGTTGACTGAGTTCATTCTTTTTTTTTCCCCTGGGTTTGGCGTGCAGGGTTCCTCAGTCTGGATGCAGCATACTTAGTTCACAATCAACGTCTAGTTCACAAAGCAGAGGGTTTACCAGCTCCTATATTTTTCCTTACTGTGATATAATATAAAAACATATTTGGTCTTTATCTCCAGTTCCTGGCAAAGAGCTCCTCAATCCCTTGGAACCTATGAGTGATCAGGAGTATCATCTCTTATCCGTAATAAGCCCCTTTCTTCCTATGTGAGTTTCTGCCTGGGAGGTGACTTGGGGGTGGGGTGGAGGGGCTTGGGGGCGCCTAGAGGCCTCAGACTGGTGAATGGTTAGCTCCACCCACTAACCTCTGGGACAGGAAGGGAAGGCTGGCAGTCGAAACCTATTAAAATTCTGGACTAATGACATTTGGAGAGCTTCTGAGTTGGTGAGCGCATCCGTGTGCTGGGAGGGTGGCACAGCTACCCTAAGAGCACGTGGAAGCTCCACACCGTGCCCCCCCGACCCCAGAACTTGCCCTATGTATCGTTTCCATTTGGCTGCTCCTGAATTATGTCCTTTAAAGCAAACCAGTAAATATAAGTAAAGTGCTTTGCTGTGAGTTGTTCTAGCAAATCATACCTGAGGAGTCATGGGAGCCCCTGATTTGTAGAGGCCAGTGAGACGTACAGTGGCCTGGGACTTGGGACTGGCATCTGGAGTGGGGGAAGTCTTGTGGGACTGAGCCCTTTAAATTGTGGGATCTGATACTAACTCCGGATAAATAGTGTCAGAATTGAACTGAATTGCTGGGCACCTGGAGAACTGAAGAATTTGTTGGTGTTGGAAAATGCTCCACACTTGCGAGTCAGATTTCTGGGTTTTCAAATGATGTACTTTATGTTAATTATAAGTTCTTTGAAATTCATCAGTGTTTAAACATTTCCCAGTTCACTTTGTAAAGTAACCATACTTTTAGTGGTACTATGATAATAAAAATGCATGATATTCTTTAAAAATGTAGATTATAAATTGGACTTAAGCAATGTTATTTCATAAAATTTAAATAAGTTTCTGTTCATTCCTCCTTCATGAATACTTTTCCTGATTGATTTTTTTTTTAGCACTTATATCTTCTATTTGTTTGCATTGAGTGGTGTTTGGTCATTTAAAGTTGAGTTTGATGATATTGAGACTAGGCATTGTAGAAGGTAGTACAGAAGCTTTTAAAAATTTAAACAGGACACTTTTATGTTGGCCAGAACTAAAGCATTCTGGTGTAGAATGCCTATACTATGGAGTGAGCAAAGTCTAGTCATATTTAATATGTAACCCATCAATGGATATCAGTGTCATCTCTTTATCTTGTCTCTTGTAACTGGGGTGTGATCCTCTGAGTACAGCCTCAGCCTGTCTTTTAATATCTTCTTCTATCCCTCTCATACAAGTTATCCACACTTGCCAAACTAGCTCTTTCATAACAAAACCCTGTCATTTCTTCCTCCTCTGAAAGTTACTGTTGTACTGATTGTTCTTTTAACACTCAACATCAGTTATTCTAAGACACTAGATGATTTCCTTTTCACGTGTATACATGTTCTCTTCTTAACAAGGTGTTTAGTTCTAACATTGTCTTGAACATTTTTGATAATCCCTCCCATAGCTTTTCCAAAGTAAGTACTTGATATTTTTATTTTGTGAATAATTGCATATGCATCTTGCAATCTGCTTATTCTCGTAGATGTTAATGATGTCAAGCGGCTGAAACCTGGCTACCTGGAAGCTACTGTGGACTGGTTTAGAAGGTATAAGGTTCCTGATGGAAAACCAGAGAACCAGTTTGCTTTCAACGCAGAATTTAAAGATAAGGTAGTGTGTCATTCAGAACCGTAGCTTTACACCTATTTGAAACATATTGATACTTAGAATTTAACCCTATTGTTGGCATTTAAAGACTATCTGATCATAAAACAAATATCTAAAGGCATAAGACAACCTTGATACTGATTTATTCATTTAAATGTTTTTTTCCATTTTTGACACGCGAAAGTTATTCAAAAGAGAGAGTTATCAGGCTTTGGGAAAAAATTAATAAGGAAACACTTTTCGTCATTGTAATGCATATCTCTTCAAATTATAGGACTTTGCAATTGATATTATTAAAAGCACTCATGACTACTGGAGAGCATTAGTGACAAAGAAAATCGATGGAAAAGGAATCAGTTGGTAAGTGTTAACTCTTCTCTGCATGTTTAACACACAAAGCAAACCAACTTGCTCCAAAGGTTTTAATAACCATAACACACTGTACCGTTACATTCTTTGAGAAAAGAGGTAACTGGTTTTGTCAGTCAGTGCTCAACTGAGTGGGAAGATAGATATAGGAACAACTGAAAAGTGCCCATAAGACACTCTCTGAACAAGTACATACGAAAACTATAAAGAGGACACAGATCAGAGCTTTGTGAGGGCACTTGGGAAAGGCTGCCGAGCATCAGGGCACTCAATGTTAACGGGTGAAATAAGGTTGCATGCAAGCGTTGGTATTCCCTGGTGTAACTATGTAAGATGCGTCACAACTAAACCAGTATCTACTGTGCAGACGGAATTTACTACCACTAATATTAATAGAAGATATTTACTGAGCAGTTAATATTAGCCAAGCCTATAATAGATGTAGGGAGATTAAACTTAACCAAAATCATCCCACAGTGAGTGTTTTGGTGTTTGGACTCATGTCCAAGTCTGTCTGGCATCCAATCCATGTTCAGGACAGTATACTTCCTCTTAGGTATTTAAAGATGTAGAAGAATGCCTATTATTATTACTTAACTAATGTTGTTCAGGCAATAGTAGTCAGTGAAGCAAGTAAGAGAAATGATGTGTTTTGATGTAAGAACATTGGAGAAGGGGGAGCAAATTTTTGCAGATGATATGATTTCTGTACCCAGAAAACCCTAGAAAAAATAAAGAATTCAGCAGGGTCACTAATTGCAAAATAAGTATATATGCATATTGATAACTTTCTATACAAACTGTAACAGAAACTGTAATGGAGGGAAAAATCCCATATAAAAGAGTATTTAAAAAAACAATGCTGCATAAACAAAACATCTGCAGGACCAAGAAAAAGAATGCTTTTCGAAACTATTTTTTTTATTAAGGTATTATTGATATACACTCTTATGAAGATTTCACATGAAAAAACAATGTGGTGACTACATCTACCCATATTATCAAGTCTCCACCCGTACTCCAATGCAGTCACTGTCCATCAGTGTAGTAAGATGCCACAGATTCACTATTTACCTTCTCTGTGCTACACTGTTTTCCCCATGATCCCCCACACCGTGTGTACTAAACATAATACCCCTCAATCCCCTTCTCCCACACTCCCCACCCGCCCTCCCACACCCCTCCCCTTTGGAAACCACTAGTTCCTTCGTGGAGTCTCTTGAGTCTGCTGCTATTTGTTCCTTCAGTTTTGCTGCATTGTTATACTCCCCAAATGAGGGAAATCATTTGGCACTTGTCTTTCTCCACCTGGCTTATTTCACTGAGCATAATATCCTCCAGCTCCATCCATATTGTTGCAAATGGTAGAATTTGTTTCTTATGGCTGAATAGTATTCCATTGTGTATATGTACCACATCTTCTATATCCATTCATCTACTGATGGACACTTAGGTTGCTTCCATATATTAGCTATTGTAAAAAGTGCTGCAGTAAACATGGGGGTGCATATGTCTTTTTGAATCTGAGAAGTTGTATTGTTTGGATAAATTCCAAGGAGTGGGTTTCCGGGTCAAATGGTATTTGTATTTTTAGTGTTTTGAGGAACCTCCATATTGCTTTCCACAATGGTTGAACTAGCTTACATTCCCACCAGCAGTGTAGGAGGGTTCCCCTTTCTCCACATCCTCGCCAGCATTTGTTGTTCTTAGTCTTTTGGATGCTGGCCATCCTTACTGGTGTGAGGTGATATCTCATTGTGGTTTTAATTTGCATTTCCCTAATGATTAGTAATGTGGAGCATCTTTTTATGTGTCTGTTGGCCATCTGAATTTCTTCTTTGGAGAACTGTCTTTCATATCCTCTGCCCATTTTTTAATCGGGTTATTTGCTTTTTGGGTGTTGAGGCATGTAAGTTCTTTATGTATTTTGGATGTTAACCCCTTGTCGGATATGTCATTTACAAATATATTCTCCCATACTGTAGGATGCCTTTTTGTTCTGTTGATGGTGTCCTTTGCCGTACAGAAACTTTTTAGTTTGATGTAGTCCCATGAGTTCATTTTTGCTTTTGTTTCCCTTGTTTGAGGAGATGTGTTGAGGAAGAAGTTGCTCATGCTTATATTCACGAGATTTTTGCCTATGTTTTTTTCTAAGAGTTTTATGGTTTCATGACTACATTCAGGTCCTTGATCCATTTCGAGTTTACTTTTGTGTATGGGGTTAAACAATAATCCAGTTTCATTCTCTTGCATGTAGCTGTCCTTTGCCAATACCAGCTGTTGAAGAGGCTGTCATTTCCCCATTGTATATCCATGGCTCCTTTATCATATATTAATTGACCATATATGGTTGGATTTATATCAGGGCTCTCAAGTCTGTTCCATTGGTCTATGGGTCTGTTTTTGTGCCAGTACCAAATTGTCTTGATTACTGTGGCTTTGTAGTAGAGCTTGAAGTTGGGGAGCATAATCCCTCCAGCTTTATTCTTCCTTCTCAGGATTGCTTTGGCTATTTGGAGTCTTTTGTGGTTCCATATGAGTTTTAGAACTATTTGCTCTAGTTCATTGAAGAATGCTGTTGGTATTTTGATAGGAATTGCATTGAATCTGTAGTTTGCTTTAGGCAGGATAGCCATTTTGACAATATTAATTCTTCCTATCCATGAACATGGGATGTGTTTCCATTTATTGGTATCTTCTTTAATTTCTCTCATATGTGCTTTGTAGTTTTCAGAGTATAGGTCTTTCACTTCCTTGGTTAGGTTTATTCCTAGGTATTTTATTCTTTTTGATGCAACTGTGAATGGAATTGTTTTCCTGATTTCTCTCTTTCTGCTAGCTCATTGTTAGTGTATAGGAATGCAACAGATTTCTGTGTATTAATTTTGTGTCCTGAAACTTTGCTGAAATCTGATATTAGATCTAGTAGTTTTGGAATGGAATCTTTAGGGTTTTTTATGTACAGTATCATGTCATCTGCAAACAGGGACAGTTTAACTTCTTCCTTGCCAATCTGGATGCCTTTTATTTCTTTGTGTTGTCTGATTGCCGTGGTTAGGACCTCCAGTACTATGTTGAATAAAAGTGGGGAGAATGGGCATCCTTGTCTCGTTCCCGATCTTAAAGGAAAAGCTTTCAGCTTCTCGCTGTTAAGTATAATGTTGGCTGTGGGTTTGTCATATATGGCCTTTATTATGTTGAGGTACTCGCCCTCTATACCCATTTTGTTGAGAGTTTTTATCATGAATGGATGTTGCATTTTGTCAAATGCTTTTCCGGCATCTATGGAGATGGTCATGTGGTTTTTGTCCTTTTTGTTGATGTGGTGGATGATGTTGATGGATTTTCGAATGTTGTACCATCCTTGCATCCCTGGAATAAATCCCACTTGATCATGATGGATGATCTTTTTGATGTATTTTTGAATTCTGTTTGCTAATATTTTGTTGAGTATTTTTGCATCTATGTTCATCAGGGATATTGGTCTGTAGTTTTCTTTTTTTGTGGTGTCTTTGCCTGGTTTTGGTATTAGAGTGATGCTGGCCTCATAGATTGAGTTTGGAAGGATTCCGTCTTCTTCTGCTCATTGGAAAATTTTAAGGAGGATGGGTATTAGGTCTTCATTAAATGTTTGATAAAATTCAGCGGTGAAGCCAGCTGATCCAGGTGTTTTGTTCTTAGGTAGGTTTTTGATTACCAGTTCAATTTCGTTGCTGGTAATTGGTCTGTTCAGATTTTCTGTTTCTTTCCGGGTCAGCCTCAGAAGGTTGTATTTTTCTGGAAAGTTGTCCATTTCTTCTAGGTTATCCAGTTTGTTAGCATATAATTTTTCATAGTATTCTCTAATAATTCTTTGTATTTCTGTGCTGTCCGTAGTGATTCTTCCTTTCTCATTTCTGATTCTGTTTATGTGAGTAGACTCTCTTTTTTTTCTTGATAAGTCTGGCTAGGGGTTTATCTATTTTCTCAAAGAAACAGCTCTTGCTTTCATTGATTCTTTCTGTTGTTTTATTCTTCTTGATTTTATTTATTTCTGCTCTGATCTTTATTATGTCACTCCTTCTAGTGACTTTGGGTCTCATTTGTTCTTTTTCTAGTTTCATTAATTGTGAGTTTAAACTGCTTATATGGGATTGTTCTTCTTTCCTGAGGTGGGCCTGTATTGCAATATACTTTCCTGTTAGCACGGCCTTCGCTGCATCCTACAGATTTTACGGTGTTGAATTATTGTTGTCATTTGTCTCCATACATTGCTTGATCTCTGTTTTATTTGGTTATTGATCCATTGGTTATTTAGGAGCCTGTTGTGAAGCCTCTATATGTTTGTGGGATTTTTCATTTTCTTTGTGTAATTTATTTCTAGTTTCATACCTTTGTGGTCTGAGAAACTGGTTGGTACAATTTCAACCTTTTTGAATTTACCGAGGCTCTTTTTGTGGCCTAATATATGATCTCTTCTTGCAAATGTTCCATGTGCACTTGAGAAGAATGTGTATTCTGCTGCTTTTGGGTGTAGAGTTCTGTAGATGTCTGTTACGTCTATCTGTTCTAATGTGTTGTTCAGTGCCTCTGTCTCCTTACTTATTTTCTGTCTGGTTGATCTGTCCTTCAGAGTGAGTGGAGTGTTGAAGTCTCCTAGAATGAATGCATTGCATTCTATTTCTCCTTTTAATTCTGTTAGTATTTGTTTCACATATGTAGGTGCTCCTGTGTTGGGCACATAGATATTTATAATGGTTATATCTTCTTGTTGGATTGACCCTTTTATCATTATGTAATGTCCTTCTTTGTCTCTTGTGACTTTCTTTGTTTTGAAGTCTATTTTGTCTGATACAACTACTGCAACTCCTGCTTTCTTCTCCCTATTAATTGCGTGAAATATCTTTTTCCATCCCTTCACTTTTTGTCAGTGTATGTCTTTGGGTTTAAAGTGAGTCTCTTCTAGGCAGCATATAGATGGGTCTTGTTTTTTTATCCATTCAGTGATTCTATGTCTTTTGATTGGTGCATTCAGAGCATTTACATTTACGGTGATTAGTGATAGGTATGTCCTTATTGGCATTGCAGGCTTTAGATTTGTGGTTACCAAGGGTTTAAGGTTAACTTCCTTACTATCTAAGAGTCTAACTTAACTCACAATCTAAAGGTCCTTTTTTTTTTCTTCCTCCTCCATTTTTTATGTATTAGGTATCATATTCTGTACTCTTTGTCTATCCCTTGATTGACTTTGGGAACAGTTAATTTAATTTTGCATTTGCTTAGCAATTAGCTGTTCTACTTTCCTTACTCTGGTTTTGTTACCTCTGTTGACAGCTATTAAACTGTAGGAACATTCCATCTATAGCAGTTCCTCAAAATACACTGTAGAGATGGTTTGTGGGAGGTAAATTCTCTCAGCTTTTGCTTATGTGGAAATTGTTTAATTCCTCCTTCAAATTTAAATGATAATCTTGCCAGATAAAGTATTCTTGGTTCAGGCCCTTCTGCTTCATTGCATTAAATACATCATGCCACTCCCTTCTGGCCTGTAAGGTTTCTGCTGAGAAGTCTGATGATAGCCTGATGGGCTTTCCTTTGTTTGTGGTCTTATTTCTCTCTCTGGCTACTTTTAATAGTCTGTCCTTATACTTGATCTTTGGCATTTTGATTACTATATGTCTTGGTGTTGTCTTCCTTGGGTCCCTTGTGTTGGGAGATCTGTACACCTCCATGGCCTGAGAGACTATCTCCTTCCCCAGATTTGGGAAGTTTTCAGCAATTACCTCCTCAAAGACACTTTCTATCCCTTTTTCTCTCTCTTCTTCTGGTACCCCTGTAATGCAAATATTGTTCCATTTGGTGTGTTCACACAGTTCTGTCAATATTCTTTCATTCTTAGAGATCCTTTTTTCTCTCTGTGCCTCAGCTTCTTTGTATTCTTCTTCTCTAGTTTCTATTTCATTTATCCTCTCCTCCACCCTATCCATTCTGCTTTTAATACCCTCCACTGTGCTCTTCAATGATTCGATCTCCAACTGGAATTCATTCCTGAGTTCTTGAATATCTTTCTGTACCTCCATGAGCATGTTAATGATTTTTATTTTGAACTCCCTTTTAGGAAGAGTCATGAGATCGATGTCATTTAAATCTTTCTCAGGAGTTGTATTAATAATTTTACTCTGAACCAGGTTCCTTTGGCATTTCATATTTGTATATGGTGCTCTCTAGTGCCCAGAAGCTCTACTCCCTGGAGCTGCTCAGCCCCTGTAGCAATGTCTGGGGTTGCAGGGAAGTGGTATTGGTGCCTGGGGGAAGGAAAGACCTATTTCCTGCTTCCCAGTGCTATTCCTTTCTCCACTGCCTTAACCAGTGGGCTGAGCACACAGGTATAAGCCTCTATGCTTTGCGTTTGTAGTTGCTGTAGACAGATCTTCCCTCTGCCTGGCCTAACACCAGTGTAGGGTTTGCTGGTTTGAGAGCCAGGGCTGGCCAGGGGAAAGGCGCAATAGGCTGTGTATCACGGAGGGGGTCCCTGGAGCTGTGTAGCCAGCCAGGGAGCTGGAGCACTTAAAGATCATCTAAGGAGGAAGATTTCTTTTTCCTCCTTAAATATGAGAGTCTATATGGAAAGCTCCCAACCTGCTGGGCAGAGTGCACCCAGACAATTTTGTCTACCTGTCCTCTCTCCTGAGCAGTAAGCTCTGTGTAATCCTTGGCCCTTTAGAAGCCCGCTTGCTAAGGGCTTCCTTTTTTGGACGTCTGTCAGACTGCCCGCCTTTCTTTTGTCCCAGAGCAGCCAGATATGGATTCCTGCTTTCCACAAGCAGCTGGAATCTCAGTCTCTCCAGGTATTCTGCCTGTCTTAGCTTTCTTACCCCGCAATCACAAGAGTATCATGCAAGCACCATGAAATGTAGATTTGTGCTCCTAGAGCAGATCTCCGGAGTTAGGTA
The DNA here is from genome assembly GCA_032199065.1 of Smutsia gigantea. Classification (NCBI taxonomy): domain Eukaryota; kingdom Metazoa; phylum Chordata; class Mammalia; order Pholidota; family Manidae; genus Smutsia; species Smutsia gigantea. Next base: position 13,768 of record JAVSCE010017489.1, read on the forward strand.
TTCAGCAGTCCGAGGTCTCCACTCCCTCCCTGCTCCGTTTTTCTTCCTCCCGCCAGTGAGCTGGGGTGGGGGAAGGGCTTGGGTCCCACTGGGTCACAGCTTTGGCACTACCCTGTTCTGTGAGGTCTGCTCTTTTCTCCAGGTGTATGCAGTTTGGCGCAATCCTCTTTCCTGTTGCTGTTTCAGGATTAGTTGTATCAATTATATTTTCATATTATATGCGGTTTTAGCAGGAAGCCTGTCTCACCTCTCATGCCACCATCTTTAATCTTATCTTCTTCTTGTAAAATGTTGAGTTTAAGTTAGCTTCTCTATTTTGTGGTGGCTTATTTTTTCTTCGGAAATGGTCTTAATGCATTTTAAGTGACAGATACCTGCAGATATTTCCATTTTCATTTTAATAGACTATAACCCAATGCTACAGTAATTAATTATAGGAAATTTTGAACTATGGATAAACAAAAAGGAAACATGTATTTTTTTTAAATCACCCTAATCAAAATGTTTCCATAGATATTCCTGTTAACATTTAGTAGTCTTTTGTGTGTATATATAATACTTTAAAAAATAATTATGATCATATTGCATATGCAATTGTTTTGTGATTTTTAAAAATTTAACTAGTTCCCCGCATTATTAAAAATATAATATTTTCATAATATTATATAACATTTCATTCCATATAATATTATATCAGATAAGCCAATTTCAGTCATCCCTGTTTTTGAATGATTGGTTTTATTTCCAGCTTTTTCCTGTTATCAATAGTGAGATCGTGTTTGATGAACATTTTTGTAGATCATTGTTTAAAATCTCTGACTGAAGGTGCCTGCGGGGCCCCTGGAGCGCGGGACGGCGGAAAGGCCAGCCCCGGCGCTTTCCCCGCCCAGCACGTCCTCAGCGCTGGCCGGTATCGCGTCCTGTTACGGCCGGGCAGTCTGCTGGGTGCCGCGCAAAGGGCGGGTCGGCCCCAGGGAAGCCTGTCGGTCTGCGGGGGCTGGAGCTCGCCAAGAACAGCCTGCCAGGGATGCGGGCCAGGGGACGGAGGCTGCCGCTGTGCCCTAATCCTGCGAGTACATCTTCAAGGTGCTTGTCATCGGCAAACTCGGCATGGGCAAGACCAGCATCATCAAGCGCTACGTCCACCAGCTCTTCTCCCAGCACTAACAGGCCACCTTCAGGGTGGACTTCGACCTCAAGGTCCTCAACTGGGACGGCAAGACACTGGTGTGCCTGCAGCTGTGGGACATCGCAGGACAGGAGCGATTTGGCAACATGACGCGAGTGTACTACAAGGAAGCTGTTCGTTCCTTCGTTGTCTGACTTATCAAGCGGTTCCACATTTGAGGCTGTCTTGAAATGGAAGAGTGATCTGGACAGTAAAATCCATCTTCCAAATGGCAGCCCTATTCCTGCTGTCCTCTTAGCTAACAAATGTGACCAGAAAAAGGACGGTGGTCACAGAGTTTCCCAGATGGACCAGTTCTGCAAAGAACATGGCTTCAGTGGATGGTTTGAAACCTTCGCAAAGGATAATATAAATATAGATGAAGCAGTCCGGTTGCTAATGGAGAACATTCTTGCAAACCACCAAATCGTTCCTAATGAAGAAAACGATGTGGACAAAATTAAACTGGATAAGGAGATCTTGACGTCAGAGAACAAATCCCAGTGTTGCTGACATGGCTGTCCTCTGGCGTGCAGAAGGCAGCCAGACTCAGTTGCTCCTTTGGGAGCCAATTCCTGGGAGTGGTTTAAGGTGGAATGTGATCCTCTGTGACTCTTCCCAGGACTGCACCTTAAAATGAACACTCTAGGTTTTTTTCCAGATCATACAAATCTTTCATCTTTTAAAAAATGACAGTGACAGCATGCTGGGGCCCTGCGTAGCATGGGACTTTCTGTGGGGTGACCCTGCTGGTGGTGCCACGGCTTGATGTGTGACCACTTGGGCATTCGCTGTGGCTGCCTTGCCGTCCAGGAGAGTGTTTACATCCTGTTTAACCTTTTTAAATGACAGTTCCTCAGGATTTGTTAAGATTTCCAAGTTGTAACTTTTAGTGGAAGCACTGGGGTCCTAATAAAACCTTATCTGCAGTCTTAAAAAAAAATGTCTGAGTTCTAAGAGGTGGAACTTCTTTATCAAAGCAAATGAACTTTTTAAAAAGTTTTGGACCTGGATCTGAGATATAGGAGACTATGTGCAAGGCCTGGAGAGAGGCCTCTAGGACCTTAGGACAGCCCTACTTGACAAACAGCAAGGAAACTGGGCCTTCAGTCCTGTAACAGCATGGAATTAAACTGTCAACACCTAATGAACAAAGAAATAGTATCCCTAAGTGACTACATAAGGAACAGAGCCCTGCTGGCACCCTGATTACAGTCCAGTGGGACTCATAATGGATGTGAGCTACAATACTATAGAATCATACATTTGTATTGTTTTATGCACTTAAGTTGTGGTAATTTGTTATGATAGCAATAAAAACTTATACATCAAGCAAAAAAAAAGTTTTGGACACATTTTACCAGATTATTTTTCAGGAATATGAACCAGCTGTTACTTCTGTCAGGAAAGTTTATCTCAGATACCTCACCAGCACTAATAGGAACCATTTAATCTAATTTGGAAAGATTTTTCTCATTTTAATTTGCATTTCTTATTTCAGTGAGAAAAAGCATTTAATCTCAGATTTCTAAATCTGAATTTACTAAGGTATTTGAATAAAATTGACAAGATTAACTGTACTTTGCCAAAATAAATAAGTAGAATATTTAATATAGGCGAGAAAGCTTTCAACTAAACCAAACTTGAATGTCATCTGGCCTCCCATTTCAACTTGTTATTTAAAAAAAAAACATTTATTTTATTTATTTTTTATTGAGGTATAATTTATATAACATACTAGTTTCAGGTGTACAATGTTGTGATGCAATATTTATATATATTTATATATATTGCAAAATGGTCACCACAGTTCTTACATAGTTATAAAATTTATTTTCTTGTGATGAGAATTTTCAAGATCCACTCTCCTAGCTACTTTCAAATATACAGTACAGTACTTTTAACTACCCTCACCATGCTGTGCATACATCACCATGATTTTGTCATTTTATAACTGGAAATTCATACCTTTCAACCCCTTCACCCATTTTGCTCACCTCTTACCTCCTTGCCGCAGGTAACCACCAACCTCTTTTCTATATTAATTGAGCTTGGCTTTTGTTTTTTGTTTAGATTCCACATGTAAGTGAGATCATACGGTATACATCTTTTTCTCTATTTTAGTTTAATGCCTTCAAGGTCCATGTTGTCACAAATTGACAAGATTTCATTCTTTTTTATGGCTGAATAAGCTCCATTGTGTATATATGCATATATATACATTTTCTTTATCCATTCATTCATCGATGGGCCTTTAAGTTGTTTCCATGTCTTGGCTTGGAAACATTATTAATTGTAAATAATGCTGCAGTGAAGAAGTATGGATATTAGTTTTTTGAATTAGTGTTTTCCCTTTCTTTGGATAAATAGCCAGAAGTGGAATCATGGTCATCTAGTAGTTCTGTTTTTAATTTTTCAAGAAGCCTCCATACTGTTTTACATAGTGGCTGTACCAACTTGCATTCTCACCAGTAGTGCGCAAGGTTCTCTTTTTCTACATCTTCACCAACACTTATTTCTTGTCTTTTTCATAATAGCATTATAACAAGTGAGGTGATATCTCATATATCTTGTGATGATAATCTTGTGGTTTTGATTTGCATTTCCCTGATGACTAGTGATATTGAGAATTTTTTCATATACCTGTTGGGCATCTATATGTCTGCTTTGGAAACTTTTCTATTCAGATCCTCTGCCCATTTTTAATTCTAATTGTTTGTTTGTTATTGAGTTGTATGAGTTCTTTATTTATTTTTGTATATGAATACCTTATCATATACGATTTGCAAATATTTTCTCCCATTCAGTAGATGGCCTTTTTTCATTGTGTTGATGGTCTCCTTTGCTGTGCAGAGGCTTTTTAATTAGATGCAGTCCCACTTGTGTGTTTTCGCTTTTGTTTCCTTTGTTTTTGGTGTCAAATCCAAAAGTTTATCACCAAGACCAGTGTCAAGGAGTTTACTACCTATGTTTTTCTTCTAGGAGTTTTGAAAGGTCTTACATTCAAGCCTTTAATCCATTTTGAGTTAATTTTTGTGTATGATGTAAAATAATGATTCAGTTTCATTCTTTTGCATGTGGATATCCAGTTTTCTTAATACTGTTTGTTGAAGAGGCTTTCCTTTTACAATCTTGGCTCCTTTGTTGTAAATTAATTGACCATATGAGTAGTTTTATTTCTGGGCTCTCTATTCTCTTACAGATCTATTGATCTATGTGTCCACCTGTATGTTCTGATTACTATAGCTTTGTAGTATCATTTGAAATCAGGGAATATGTTGCCTCTGGCTTTGTTCTTCTTTCTCAAGATTGCTTTGGCTATTTAGGATCTTTTGTGGTTCCATGTAATTTTGGCATTTTTTGTTTCATTTCTGTGAAAAATGCCATTGGAATTTTGATAGGAATTGCATTGAATCTGTAGATTGCTTTGGGTAGTATGGACATTTTAACAATATTCCTTCAGTTCATTAGTGTGGAATATCATTGTTTGTGTCTTCAATTTCTTTCTTTAATGTCTTATAGCTGTGAGTGTACAGAATCTTGGTTAAACTTATTCTATATATTTTACTCTTTTTGATGCAGTTATAAATGGGATTGTTTTCTTAATTTCTCTAGTAGTTTGTAATTAGTGTTTAGAAATGCAATAGATTTTTGTATATTAATTTTGTATTCTTTAACTTGAGTAAACTTGAGAGTCAAGTAAACCAAACTTGAATCTCATCTTGCTTCCCATGTGCAATTTGTTTTTTAACTCTTAAGAGAGAAGTTTTTGTTACTGTGACTCATGACTACTTTTGTTTTATTTAATAGCATGAATACCACAGTGTCTGAGAGCCCCTTCAAGTGTGATCCTGACGCTGCCAAAACCATTGTAGATGCTGTATGTACAAGTTTCCTTGAAAAAGAACATACCTGGTGGCTAAAAAATATGCTGATAAATGGGGAGGGAAAGTTCTTTCTTTCAACAAGTATTTGAGTACCTCCTGTATGCATATTACTGTGTGAGGTCCTGAAATTACAAACCATGAACAATGTAAGTAGACATTTATCTGAGGGAAGAAGATGAAAAGGGTCCTAGTCAACCTAAAATTGGGCTGGTAGCAAAGCAAAGTAGTTTGTAACAATCAAAATGATTCCAGAATGTACCAGCTAACCCAAGTGCCTGAGTACCTATCATAAACCATTTTTCACAAAAGACCAATGGGAACTTACTTGACTTGTTTATAACAATGACTGAGAAAGTTTTCAGACTTCAGGTATTGTTCCAGGAGTAGGTTTCTAATCCTAGAAAAGACTTTCAAATGTGGTAGTTCATCCATCTAAGGAACAATTTTGCTTTTGTATTATTTTTAATTATCTTATTTGGATCAACCATAAGACTATATATCATCTTAAATTATTCTCATTTACAATATTAAATAAAGAAAACAAAATAAAATGAGGTCTTTTTACTGTCTTATAAATAGGAGGTAATAATATAAGGAAAAAGAACAATTTAATGATGAAATCCAATACATCTAGATTTATATTTAACAATCACAACTTTCAGTGAGAACACTCTGCCTATATTTTATTATATATGCATATATGTAAAATCATTGTATGTGCATAAACGGGTTTTTATTCTTTATTTAAAAAAAATTCTCTTTTTGTGTATTCTCCTGTGTGTCATTAAAAGCCAAGAGGTTTGAATTTGTTAGTGTTTCTTAGCAGGGCAAACCTTGCATTATTCCTATACATTATAAATTATTTTTAGAACCTAAAAGTTGAGATATTTGTCTTCTTTTCAGACTTCAAAATTTTTTGTGTGTCTGTATACCTTTTTAGCTTTTTTTCCTGGGACTAGACTAATACATTTTAATATTTTATTTTAGTTGCCACCACCATGTGAATCTGCCTGCACAGTACCAACAGATGGTAAGATCTATATACTAGTAAAATTACATTAAACATCATGTGTATGTGTGGGAAAATTATCTCTATATCTACAGGTAGATCTTACATACCACATGCATATGGAGAAAGAGAAGGAAGGGGAGAAGAACCATTTTTAGAGTTTGAGAGTGTATGTAGGAAGAAAGATGGATGTACATACCATCTTTAGTGCCACACCCCATCACACCCCCATGACCCACTGTTCTCTGGGGCTGGGTAGACAGACACCTCATGGACGTTGGAGCAAGCTGGTCTCTGGGTTCCCATCTGGCTACAGGCTGCTTTACCCAGAAAACAGTTCTGTCCCTCTTGAGATTTAGAATTCTCTGTAAGGTTCTTCTGGTGAGAATCACATGTCTATATGATTAGTATTAAGAGTAAGGAAGCCCAAAATAAAACACTATGATAAATTACCTGTTTTTACCATAGTGAAATTCTGCATGTATATAAGTTTGTTTTAAGATAATCCATTGTAGAATATATTGAAGCGAGCATAATTCTTTATTATATATGTTTGGTATATTTTGCTTCCTAACGGATTCTAATTTGCTTTTCTTTTCTCTGAATACAGTGGATAAATGGTTCCATCACCAGAAAAACTAAGGAAATCTCTCTTGAATACAAGCTGATATTGCTGCATCCTATCCATCTGGAAGTATTAGATGCAAAAGTTATAGCTTTTCAAAGCTTTAAATTTATAAAACTAATCTATAAAGCAAGTTCTGCTGTGGCCAATATATTCAGAATGTTATCAGTCTTAGAGCATTTTTCATATCTCAACTAACGTAACTTTTAGTACTTGCTTAAATATCAAAGCAGGTGTTATAGTTTGAAAGTTATTTGTGAATAAACGTGCATGATAAGTACATATTGGATGTATATGTTTACCATGTATTAGAAAATAAAATTATTTTGCTGAAACTTGGTTTATGACAATTTTATTTTAATCTGAAGCCTGATGTTACCAAGCGGGTATGGTGCTGTTTGGTGATTGTTTTCTATCAGTCATCTTATAATTCAATTGTATAATTATTGTAGTAAAACTGACTTTATTTTTAGGAACCTGAGAATGAAATTCCTTATATTTGCAGTATTCTTGATAGTTCTTGCCTAATTCCTAGCATTCCACAATAAAACAAGAACTTTTTAATTCATATCATATTAGCGGAAAGTACAACCTTGCCCACCTCTTGAAATTATATACTTTTTAAAAACTTCTCTAATCAACTAATTGGACCCTTAAGTCATTTACATTTTATTCTGAGTTTTCAGCCAAAGTAACTTTGTGATTAAGTTCATGAGCTTTAGAGCTGTACAGACCTGAATTTTTAATCCTAGTCCATCTACTTATTGGCTCTGTAATCTTAGGTCAGGTACCCACCACCCAACTTCAGTTCCCTCATTTGTAAAAGGGGTGTTATTCACGGACTGGCACATATTAAGCCCTGGGATTTTTTTTTTTAATTGACATTTTTATTGAGATCATTATACATTCGTATGCAGTTGAAAGGAATAATACAGAGAGATTCTCTCTGTCTTGCCCAGTGTCCCTGAAAGGTAAGATTTTTGTAGAACGATAGTATAATAGCACAACCAGGGCATTGTGATAGTCCCCTGATCTTATTCTGATTTCCCAGCTTTACTTGTACTTATTCGTATGGTATATTGTTCTGTACAATTTAGTCACCTATGTAGGTTCGTATACCCTACGTGGTACTGAACAGTTCTATCACAGGGATCCCTCATGCTGTCCTTTTACAACCATACCCACCACTCTCATGTCCTCCCTAACCCCTATCTTTAATTCCTGGCAACCACTAATCTGTCCTTCATTTCTACAATTTTGTCATTTCAAGAATGTTATATAAATAGTATCATATAGTCTGTAATCTTTTGAGATTGGCTTTTTCAGTCAGTATAATTCCTTGGAGATTCATCTAGGTTGTTGCGTGAATCATAGTTTATTCTTTTTATCTATTCCTTTTTATTGCTGAGTAGTAAGTGGTCCATGGTATGTATGTACCCACATTTGTTTTACCTGTTGAAGGATGTCTAGGCTTATTCCAGTTTTTGATATTACAAATAACGCTGCTATTAACATTCTTGTATATGTTTTGTGTAATTATCACGTAGTGCTAGGTCATATGATAGTTACATATTTAGTTTTATAAGAAGCTGCCAAACTGTTTTTCAGAGTGGCTGTACGGTTTTTATACTTCTAATAACGATGAATAAGTGATTGAGTTTCTCTACATCCTTGCCAGCATTTGGCTTGTCATTATTTTTCATTCTAACCATTCTGATAGATGTGCAGTGACATCTCATTATGGTTTTAATTTGCATTTTGCTAATGACTAATAATTTTAACATCTTTCCATGTGCTTATTTGCCATCTGTATATCCACTTTGGTGAAAACTCTGTCATGTCTTTTACCCATTTTCTAATTAGCTTGTTTGTTTACTGTTAGGTTTTGAGGTCCTTTGTCAGATATGTGGTTTGCAAATATTTTCTGTAACTTTTTCATTCTCTTTACATGGGCTTTCATAAAGCATAATTTTTAATTTTGATAAAGTACACTTTATCAAATTTTCCTTTTATGGATCATGCTTTTGGTATCAAGTTTAAGAACTCTGCCTAGATCCCAAAAAACTTCTCTGTTTTTATCTAGAAGTTTATAGTTTGACATTTTACATTGAAGTCTATGATCTATTTTGAGTTTATTTTTTATTAAGTCAAGGTTCATTTTTTCCACTATGACAAATTGCTCTAGGATCCATTTGTCAAAAGGTTATTCTTCCTCCACCGAATTGGTTTTGTGCGTTTGTCAAATATCAGTTAAGCATATTTGTGTGGGTCTATTTCTGGGTCCTGTTTGTTTCCTCTAATCTGTGTGTCTGTCCCTGTCACTATCACACTTTATTGGTTACTGTAGCTATAATGGGAAGGCTTACTACCCAACAGAGTACTTCCTCCCACTTTATTCTTTGTCAGTTGTTTAGTCTAGGACCTGTGCCTTTTCATATAAATTTTAAAGAAAATTTTCCCCATGTCCATTATCTATGCCTATAAAAAATCTTACTGGCCTTTTGATAGGCATTGCATTAAACCTATAGATCAATTTTAGCCATGTGTTTAGTTTCCTAATATGTTTCTGTTAGTGATTTCTAGTTTGGTTCCATTATGGTCAGAAAACACTCTATGATTTCAGCTATTTTTAATTTGTTGAGTGGTTTTATGCCCAGGATGTGGTCTCTCTTGGGTGATGTTTCATAGGCACTTAGGGAAAAATTGCGGATTTTTGGTAGTGTTGGGGGGCATTCTATTTGTGTCAAGTAAATTCTGTTCATTGGTGGTATTTTTTAGATGTTCCTATGCTTGCTGATTTTCTATTAGGCGTATCAATTGCTGAAAGAGAGGTGTTGAAGTACTCAAGTGCGGAGACCAGCTCCACAAACCAGCTGAACCTGAGACAAGTGGATGAGGAGATTAAAGAAAACACAGATATAAGACATGGAAACCAGCTGGGATCAGGAGGTTCCCTGACTGCTGATGGCGGACAAGTGACGCAGTTTATTTTCTGAGCACCACTTACATACACAAGCTCATAATGATGTCACTTCTGGACTGATCTCATACCTGCAGTTGTAGAAAGGGTCTGAACTAGGACCCAGACTGGACAAAGTTAATTTCACCATTGCTGAGTCCAGACCTGCCTGTGCTGCAGCTGTAATGGCAATTAGGTCCTATCGGATCAGCATATTTGCTCATCAAGGGCTTAGACTGTGCTTTTGCACAGAATGTTCTTTACATTTAGAAAAATCTGCCCCTACTGCTTTCTGGGAGTCGGGGCAGAAGGGAATTTGCTTTTTTTTTTTTTTGATATTTTTGTTTTGTTTTTTTGAATTTGCTTTTACATTGACAATGCTGTGCAAATCGCTTCATGGTAGGTAAGTATTAGAGTTATAAACTTGAGTCCATTGCCCCATAGTTCATTGCTTCCTCTCTCTTTGGGACCTTTCCCTTGGTTATTACAAAAGCTTTAACAGAAAATATTCTCCAGGTGTAAGATTAAGCAATTAAAATCACAAGGTTATGGGACAATCTAAATTCAGAAAGAACTTGACAGTCTTTCAAAATTTTAAATTCATACCTACCCTCTGAGTCAGCAATTCTGCTCTTAAGAATTCATTCTGGTTAACTAAGAATAGCCAACGAAGCACATACTCTATGGCAGCTTTGCTCAGTATAGTAAAGCCTGGAGAAAAATCTGTCCAGTGAGGAATGGCTAACTTTATCATCCGTACCATGCAGCAGCTAAAGAATGAAGTCACTGCATGGGCTGATATGACAAATATCTTCAAAATATGTAAGTGAAAAGAGAGAGCTGTATACCCCAAAGAGAAAGGCTGTGCGGAAAGACCCTAGAGGCTGGGACACCATGCAGAGAGAAAGGTCACGTGGAAAAACACCAAGGCACCAGACATGTGAGTATAGACACCAGTTGTTTGGAGGTTCCAGCCCAGCTGAGCCTCCAGGACCCCAGCCCCAGCCACCGTCTATCTGACTGCAAATGCACAAGTGACACCAAGACAGACCAACACAAACTGCCCAGCTGGAGCCCCATCCATCCACAGAAATGTGTGAGATAATAAGTGGTTGTTCTGTGAAAAAAAAAAGTTGTAGCACTCTTTAGGAGCCAGCTATGACCTGGGGCCAAATCTCTGCCTATTGCCTGGTGTGTAAATAAAATTTTATTGGAACACAGCCACACCCATTCACTTATGAATTTCTTTGGTTGCCTCTGAACTACAGTGGACAGTTTAGTATTTGGGACAGAAACCATATGGCCTACAAAGCCAAAGATGTTTACTATTTGACTCTTTAAATGTCTGCCAATGCCTAATGTGTCCTGTGATCCTACTTGTGTTTTTCACAAAGGGAGCATGGGGAGAAAGAGATACATTAACAGATTTGTTTGGGTGGGTTTAGACAATTTTGGGGACATAAAGAGCAAACCACAGTTAACAATGAGTATCTCAGAGGAGTGGGCATGTTGAGTTAAGCAGGGGAGAAGTGGGGTCCTGGAAGTTTCCTCCTACTTTATAGGCTTCTGTGCTTTTTAAATGGTTTTTCAAATTCTGAATTATTTTCCTAAAAGCCTCTCTTCCAGTGATCCCTTAACCACCAGTATTGAATCACTCAGATATTAAAATATATATATATATAATATATTCTCCATATCTATCCTAGTGAATTAGAACTGAGGGGCTGTGCCCTGGAATCTAATTTTTAACCAGTTTCCTGGGTGATTTTCACATACCTTTAAGTTTGAAAACACTGCTTTTGTCATAAATCTCATAGATCAGCAAAAGATTGCTCAGTGGGTTGTACTGTAATCATCATGAGCTAATCCAGCAAATATCTACCATGGCAACAGAGCAACTATAATGCTACCATTTGTGAGCACTTCCTAAATGTCAGGCCCTGTGCTATAGGCTTTATTTACTTCATCTCACTTAATTCACTTGCACCACTGAGCCAGGGAGGCTAAGTGACCTGCCTGAGGTTTCTGAGCTACTCTTTGGGCCAGGTTCCATGCACGGGCTTGGAATGCAGGTGAAAATGACATCATCCCAGTCCCACGCTCCTCTGCAGTGACGAGTTCATCTCCTCTTTTCATCTGGCAAGTCATGCTGGTTGCACTTTGTGAGGTGGCTGCAAGAGATTAGCTGGGTCAGCAGGACGCAGCTTCCACAACTGCAAAATGAGAGGCTTGATCTAGATTTCCTGAAGGGCCTCTTCCAGCTCTGATGCCCATACCTCCAGCTCAAGCAGCCCTGTCACTTTGCATAGCCTAGATGCTCCAATGTGACATGGGTTTCTGGTGGATGCACCTGCACCTGCAGCCAACCTCATCTGGCCGTCCTGTCCTTCTCTGCAGAGGCAGATGGAGCTGCTGTCCTGCATTCCTGCTGCAAGCCTATTACTGCAGCATTGCTATCTCCTCCTAGCTCATTAAAGTACATTGCGAGCAAGGAACTTGGATCTCTAGACAGCCTACTGGCTCCTCACAGCAGAGGCCATGTCATAGGCATGTTTATATGACTATGTTGTCCAATATGACTTATCACCCGGCCCAGCAGTCAGTCCATTTTGCGATTTCAGTAAAAGTCTTCTGATTGCTTCTTTTTTATTTTGGTATCATTAATATACAAGTACATGAGCAGCATTGTGGTTATTAGATTCCCCCCATTATCAAGTCCCCCCCACATACCCCATTACAGTCACTGGCAATCAGCATAGTGAGATGCTATAGAGTCACTACTTGTCTTCTCTGTGTTGTACTGCCTTCCTTGTGCTCCCCCCTGCCCGCTACATTATGTGTGCTAATTGTAATAGCCCTTTTTCCCCTTATCCCTCCCTTCCTACCCATCTTCCCCAGTCCCTTTCCCTTTGGTAACTGTTAGTCCATTCTTGGGTTCTGTGAGTCTGCTGCTGTTTTGTTCCTTCAGTTTTTTCTTTGTTCTTATACTCCACAGATGAGTGAAATCATTTGATACTTGTCTTTCTCCACCTGGCTTATTTCACTGAGTATAATACCCTCTAGCTCCATCCATGCTGTTGCAAATGTCTGGATTTGTTTTCTCCTTATGGCTGAATAATATTCCATTGTGTATATGTACCACATCTTCTTTATCCATTCAGCTACTGATGGACACTTAGGTTGCTTCCATTTCTTGGCTATTGTAAATAGTGCTGCGATAAACATAGGGGTGCATCTGTCTTTTTCAAACTGGGTTCCTGCATTCTTAGGGTAAATTCCTAGGAGTGGAATTCCTGGGTCAAATGGTATTTCTATTTTGAGTTTTTTGAGGAACCTCCATACTGCTTTTCACAATGGTTGAACTATTTTACATTCCCACCAGCAGTGTAGGAGGGTTTCTCTTTCTGCACATCCTTGCCAACATTTGTTGTTGTTTGTCTTTTGGATGGTGGCCATCCTCACTGGTGTGAGGTGATATCTCATTGTGCTTTTAATTTGCATTTCTCTGATGATTAGCAATGTGGAGCATCTTTTCATGTGCCTGTTGGCCATCTGAATTTCTTCTTTGGAGAAGTGTCTGTTCAGCTCCTCTGCCCATTTTTTAATTGGCTTATTTGGTTTTTGTTTGTTGAAGTGCATGAGCTCTTTATATAATTTGGATGTCAATCTCTTATCAGATATGTCATTTATGAATATATTCTGCCATACTGTAGGATGTCTTTTTGTTCTACTGATGGTGTCCTTTGCTGTACAGAAGCCTTGTAGTTTGATATAGTTCCACTTATTCATTTTTGCTTTTGTTTCCCTTGCCTGGGGAGATATGTTCATGAAGAAATTGCTCATGTTTATGTCCAAGAGATTTTTGCCTATTTTTTTTCTAAGAGTTTTATGGTTTCATGACTTATATTCAGGTCTTTGATCCATTTTGAGTTTACTTTTGTGTATGGGGTTAGACAATAATCCAGTTTCATTCTCTTGCATGTAGCTGTCCAGTTTTGCCAACACCAGCTTTGAAGAGGCTGTCATTTCCCCATTGTATATCCATGGCTCCTTTATCATGTATTAATTGACCATGTATGCTGGGGTTTATATCTGGGCTCTCTATTCTGTTCCACTGGTCTGTGGGTCTGTTCTTGTGCCAGTACCAAATTGTCTTGATTACTGGCTTTGTAGTAGAGCTTGAAGTCAGGGAGCATAATTCCCCCCACTTTATTCTTCCTTCTCAGGATAGCTTTGGCTATTCGGGGTCTTTTGTGGTTCCATATGAGTTTTAGAACTATTTGCTCTAGTTCATTGAAGAATGCTGTTGGTATTTTGATAGGTATTGCATTGAATCTGTAGATTGCTTTAGGCAGGATGACCATTTTGGTAATATTACTTCTTCCTACACAAGAGCATGGGATGAATTTCCATTTATTGGTTTCTTCTTTAATTTCTCTCATGAGTGTCTTGTAGTTTTCAGAGTATAAGTCTTTTGCTTCCTTGGTTAGGTTTATTCCTAGGTATTTTATTCTTTTTGATGCAATTGTGAATGGAATTGTTTTCCTGATTTCTCTTTCTGCCAGTTCATTATTAGTGTATAGGAATGCAACAGATTTCTGTGTATAAATTTTGTATCCCCAACTTTGCTGAATTCAGATATTAGATCTAGTAGTTTTGGAGTGGATTCTTTAGGGTTTTTTATACATAATATCATGTCATCTGCAAACAGGGACAGTTTAACTTCTTCCTTGCCAATCTGGATGTCTTTTATTTCTTTGTGTTGTCTGATTGCCGTGGCTAGGACCTCCGGAACTATGTTGAATAGAAGTGGGGAGAGTGGGCATCCTTGTCTTGTTCCTGATCTTAAAGGAAATGCTTTCAGCTTCTCACTGTTAAGTATAATGTTGGCTGTGGGTATGTCATATATGGCCTTTATTATGTTGACGTACTTGCCCTCTATACCTATTTTGTTGAGAGTTTTTATCATGAATGGATGTTGAATTTGTCGAATGTTTGTAAATTTTCCAAGTTAGTATTAAGTTGTATCCAGTTTAGTGTTACATACTAGTATCCAGTATGGATTTTGTCAGTTTTGTGCTTAGGAGAAAAGTCAGTATTTTTTTCAAATTTAAAATCACCCTGGATATCTCCATGCTATATCAATTTACAATTTGAAAACACTTAATTCTTAAGTTGATTTTATATCATGATTACAACCTTTTAAATCCTCACATAAGAGCCATCAGGAACTCACTGTATTGCATGGGACACAACCTACCATAACTCTCCATTGGGCATTTTCCATACCCAGCTAAGTTAAATTCTTGCTTTTATGAAATATGGTACAAGGAAGATGTGAACATCTGTGCAGCATTCTTAATGTCACTGTTAAGAAGATCCTGAAAATAGAAATTCAAAAAAGGTGAGTAATGGAAGATCTATAGTACATCTGAAAGCAGAGGAGCTCTGTGCTTGGAATTAAAGATAATGACTTATAGAAATGTGGAGCCTAAGAAAAAGGGTGAGGTCTCATAGAAAACTAGAATAAATTTTTCTCCCCATACAAGGTTTTTAATTTTGCAATTTTCTTTGACTTCACACCATATTGTAGCATAACCATCTAATCCAAGCTCCATATTTTTCTAATGAAAATCTCCTTGTCATCTTCTCTCCTCACCTCTCCCTCTGTCCCCCAAAAGAAAATGAAAGATAGAAAAGGGGAAAAACCCTACAAACTCTCATGAAAAAGCCATGAGTTTAAAACACCCAAGATACGAAGTCTATTGGCAGAAGTGACAAGTACCATATTGCATACTATTTTTCATAGTCCTCTGTGGAGTCATTGCTTTCTCATTACAGCCAGTCAAGTCATGTCAAACTTGGAGGCTGCCCTTTCCCATCATTTATATCCACTAATGCTCTAAAGAGAATCTGTGAAAAGCCACAACTATAGCTACCTATTCATATCTATCATGTTCTGTATCTGGCTGAAGACTTTGGGACTTACTTCTGTTTTGTGAAACATATGGGAGGAGCTTTTAGTAGTTACCATTGATATAACTCATACCTAAATTTATTCAGGTTTATGTTGGAGATTTGGATTAGGGCCAAGAACTCACCTGAAAAAAAAGTGAATTTGCAGAAAGCTTTCAGTGGCCTAGTTGCTCAGCAATGCCTATCACCAGCACAGACCAGTCACAGACTTCCTGCAAGACACCTCCCCCCATCTCTGTATCAGCCATGTCCGGAATCCTCTTCCTTTTTCAGTCTGTTTTCTCTTGCGCAGTAACTACAAGTAACGCTGCAACAGTTCAAAGTACCCATATGTCCATTGAAGCCCCATTCCAGCAGCCACCTCAGAGGAGCCAGGAAACTTTTGCAGGTGATGTTTGGGGTGTGCTCTGCAGATCTGAGAAGGTTTCCTCTCATTATCAGTATTCCCAATGAGGCCTGAGATCCTGCAATGTTCAACAACTGGCCTTGGAAGAAAAATGGTACCATAATCAGGGCTCCAAGATGTTTTGTGCCTGACCCAGTCTCTGAGCAGCAGTGAGCAATGCTGTTTTATTTAGCATTCATTCCTGTGAGGAATGATGACAAAGCAGGGAGCCAATGTTTCCTCATCTGAAACTCAGGTTATTCTTTTACCAACTCAAATCATCCTAGTTATAAACCTGTGCAAACGTGGGACTGACACCCCAAACCAGCAAAGTTAGTCCAAAGTTGAAGAGCAGATGGGAGAAGGAGGGAAATAACTATGATTTTAAATGAAAACGAGGTTCCTCTTTACTTTCCACAATTGAGACCTGGCTGAATTCCTGGCTCACAATAAATAAGGCTTTCTACATTCTTCTGTGGGATAAAAAGCAGATTTTAAAAATATGGAGAGATACATGGTCCCTCCTCCCCTCGACAACGTAAGCAACATTGCAAACCCCTCTCTGGTGCCATTTCTCTCATCCTCACCCTGGGCTGCCTTTCAGGCATGTACCCAAGGCCTCAGTTGCTCTGACAGTGTGAAGTTTGGGGCCCCAGGAGCATGTAGCCCATGGCTGAGCTGGATATGTGGAGTGGAAAGGGACACCTTGGTGAAGGTGGGTTCATGGAGCCCACGTTTAATTCATAATGGCACTTCATTAAGCTCTTACCCCAAACGACATCTCCAGGTGTGCAGTTTCCCCTCCTCACTCTCTCCTCTTCGGGCTGTGGTGGCAGTTGGGGGAGCAGACACTGAGTGGAAGATCTTTACTTGTTCAGTCATGTCCTCTGTCTCTCTCTCCCAGCCACCTCTGGCTGTAAACTAGTTCTAAATTATTTAAAATCCCACCTTTAACTGTGAAAACCTGCCATTCACTGGCTTTGACTTTTCTGAAATTGGAAATACCAGGCATATGTCTCCTCAGACACCAGGGGAAAAACATTTTCTTTTTCACAGAGATGTCACCTCTTTTTCCCTGTAAAATTCTGCCCTGGAGCAGAGCTTATCTGTGCACTTGAATGGAAATGTGACCAGAAAGCAATCATGTCTTGGACATTTTTAAACCGATGAATATTGTCTCATTCACAGTGGTCACTGTAAGAGGCTAAGCATTTATTTGGCTTTAGACGCTGCCTCACATTTTGGGGTGGGCATGATTCCCAGTATTAAGAAATTTCATCCTTGAGGAATGTTTTATTCTTGGAACCAACTGAAAGTTCCTTAGAGCCCTGGTGAGAAAGGTGGGTGATCAATTAGATTGTATGACGATGCACATTAGATTAAAAAAAAAAAAAGAAGCTATGACTCTAGTGATTCTCAAAGGAGGCCACACTCTGTGGAGGACCATACACTCAGGGCTGATTGGGGCTCACTGAAGCAGTGGGCTTAGTTCTACAGGGAATTTTAAGGGGACTCGTTAACCAACATGAGAGCTCCTGGAGAAGGTCAACCCATGATGGACAACAATCTAGAGGCCATGTGAAGAACTGAGGAAATTCACATTGTGTGTGGTCTGGAGAGGACGCCACTGGTGGATATGACAGCTGCCTTCTGATATTTGACAGGTTGACAGGAATAAAAGCATTTGACTTATTCTATGCATCTCCGGGGGGCTTTTGCTTTCTTTCCTTCTTTGTTTTCTTGCTTTCTTTTTTCATTTTAACCTGCTTTATTTCAAAAAAGATAGAAGGCAACTTACAAAGACTCACATGACACAAAAAAGGAAAACATGAAATTTTCACATGTAGGTGATAAAATAGAGTACAGAGGAAATGAAGTTTGGAAATATATATAAAGTAGAAGCACCCAAAATATTGTGTGAAATAGGCCACAAATTAGGCTCTAATATCTTAAGACAGTAGAACTAAGTCAATGAATCAAAGAGAGTTGGGCTTGGGAATAAAACAAGGAGAAATTTCCAAGCGCTCATCGTCCAGCAATGGATAGGCCACCTTGGGTCTGGTGAGAGCCTCATCGTCAGAAGGTGATTAACCTAGGCGCTGATCCCCACTGCCAGCCATGTCATGGAAGAGAGTCCCTTAATGGAAGGAAGAGAGGCTGGGTTGGATTACGTCTCAAGTTCCATGAAAACTCTTTGCAGAAGAATTGATCTCGATACTTTATACTTTGTGATGTGTTCGTAGCCAAGGCCAAGTTTACCATCCATAGGTCATCTGAGTATCTGTGAGACAAGAAAGATACTGCAGCCTTCAAAGTACCTCCCCAGTTCCATCCTGAGCCCCCTAGTCCTAAAGCCAGGTCCTAATTCCCTCATGACAGAACAGGCTGAAAATTCAAGAGCTGGGTAACCACCACACACGTCTTAAACTTTGGCCAAGTTGTAAGTGACTGACAAAGAGCCTTTCTGAAGAGCAGAAGCCACATGTGGGGTCCCAGGCAGCAGGAGTGACTATCAGAGCTGTCGCACTCTGGATTCCCACGCCATTCGGATACCTCTCACAACTGGTCTCGGGTGCCATGTTTTTAGAGAAGAAAACATGTTTTCAGCATTTTGAGAGACCCAGGAATATCCCTCACGGATCTCTGGATGTCTTTGATTAATGCACTATACAGGGAGGCTAAATCTGGTTACAAACAACTCCTAAATCTCTGTACATTAACAGTGTATGAAGATTTTTTGCTCATGTCCCAGCCAAAGAAGGAGGCATAGCTCTTCTTACAGGTGTGTCTTGACCTAGGCTTCTTCCATCTTCTTGGGCCTCCATCTTACTGTGGCCTTCAAGTTTGCTACACAGGAGGAAAGGGTACTGAGGATTTGTCTGGCCATGCCTCTCTCACCATCTCCTATCAGAAAAGAATTGACATCTCACCAGCTGGCTCCAGACTTCTTAGAGAAGCAGCTGTCTTGATTAGCTACTAAGAGAGTGTAAGCGCAGGGCCTGGTGTGGACAGAAGACTGGGCATTAACAGTGGTGGCTCAGATGCCCTGCCTGAGACAGTGAGAGAAATTCAACTTTGCTTCTAAAAGGGAAGAAATGTCGGCAGGGGCCAGTGAGAGCTGATGAGCCTGGGGCTTCCTCAGGGCTGAGGGGTGGATGACTGGTGGAAAGTGCCTAGCGGAGCTTCTCAAGGAATTTGAGAATATGTTTGATTGAAATTCGCTTGCCTACATTGATGTAAGATAAGCAATCCTCATTTTTTCTTTGAATCTTTCACGGGATTTATTACCAAATAAATTACCAGCACCCATCAGGGTTCCAAGTTGTAAGTAACAGAAACCAGTTCTGTCCAGATGAGAAACAAATGACTCTAGGAAAGGAGTTGAGCTTGCTCAGAGAGTTCCTGGGAACCAGAGAACTGGGGTGGAGACCACCCAGGAAAGGGTCATGCCCCAAACCACCACCGCCGGGAAGAGGTCCATGGAGGCCACACAGCAGTCGTCTCTGGGCACAAGCACGAGCGCCTCTGGTGGGCCACCGGACGCTGTTCTGGGGTCCTGCCGTGGCCCTCTCTGGAGTCTGGATGTAGCTACCACATTTGCCAGCTTCTCTAGCTTCAGATTTAGGGTCTTGTGTGAGTTCATCTATTTGTGCAGTGGGAAAACTTGCCTGAGCCTGGCTACAAGGAGGCTGGCAAGGTGATGAGGGGATCAAAAGGTGTGGGAGGTCTCAAGTCTAGGAAGGCTGGGCCGAAATGAATGATAAATGTCTGCTCTATTACTCTGTATGGAAAGCAAGCTATATTTTTTGACTGGGTCATTAGAGAACAGAGGTATGGGACTTTACAGTGGAGTAAATCCCTTATTCTCTCACCACAAAAATCCTGTGGAGGGTGTGGACATCCACAGATTACAGACTTAGGGGTTCACCATACTCTTACCTAGATCCCAAAGGGTGGGTGGACCCAGATATTATAATATGATCAGCCTCTTTAATAACAAAATGCCTTAAATCCTCCCTTTGAAAACAAAGAAAACTACCTATTTGGAGAAAATTATTCCATGCCATGGTTAAATAGGAGGCATTTTCTCTGACCTCCGTATCAGAGTCCGGCCCTAACGGGTTGTGTGTCTATAGCAAATCACTTAACCTCTCTGGGGTTCTGCTAAATAAAGAGCCCTGGGGGGGGGACTTGATCTAATATTTTGCCCTCAGCATTCACAGTTTAATCCATATGTTTTAGGGAAACTTTTTTCCTATAATTCGTTGAGCTATACTTTGCATAAAATACAAAAGTATAAGGTATTCAACTTAATGATTGTCTTAGACAGTTTGTGCTGCTGTAAGAAAAATGTCATAGCCTGGGTGGCTCACACAGCAAACACTTACTTCTCGCAGTTCTGGAGAGTGGGAAGTCCAAGATCAAGGTGCTGGCAGATTTGGTGTCAGGGAGGGCCAACTCCCTGGATCATGGATGTCATCTTTTGTCCTTTCATGGCAGAGAGCAGAGTGCTAAGAAGCAAGCGCTCATGTCTGTTCTTACAGGGCACTAATCCCTTTCACGAGGGCTCCACCCTCATGACCAAATCACCTCCCAAAGGCCCCGCCTCCTAATACCATGACTTTGGGGTTAGGATCTCAACTTGAATTTTGGAGGGACACAAATATTCAATCCTTACATCTATACAAGTATACACACATAACCACCATCCTGATCTAGAGATATGGATTATTTCCTCCACCCAGAGTGTCCCTCTGTATCTTTTCCAGTCAACAGCCCCCTAAACTTAGCTACTGTTCTGACTTACATCACCATAATTTAGTTTACCTGTTCTTGAACTTCATATAATGTAGAATCATACAATGTGCTTTTTTCTGTGTTGGTCTTCTTTCATACAACATGATATTTTGAGAATCATCCATGTCATTTTAGGTAAACTTTAAAACTGGAGTTGATCATTGGGGGACAGAAAAATATGACTGACTTTTAAAATAGGTACATGGTGTACACTAGAGAATGGGGTGATTGTCTTGGTCAGCAGAGAAGGGTATGATGTTGTCTCCTCAGAGACCTGTGATCTTGCTGTAAGCTGTAGAATGTGAGTCCTGTGCTGATTCCAGATTTCCAAAGATTGTATTAACAAAAACAGTAAGGAAAGGAAGGAGGAGGAAGAGGAAAGAGGGGAAGGAGAGTCTGGGTGAGAAAAGGCAGGAGGCGGCTGGCTAGCTGCAGGAGATTGCCCTGCCTCTTCATTTTCTGGTACCTAATGACCCCTCAGAGGTGAAGCCCGCTTGTGTACACAGATCTGCATCTGGAATTTAGGGAAGGAGGGAGGGGAGGCAAGTGAGGCAGAGGCTGCTGCAGAACAGGAAGAGCCTGCCTGAAATAGAATAGCTCACGCCTTCGGGACGGAGCTTCTTGAGAATTCATCAGGCAGAGCTGAAAATCAGACACACCACAAACAAAGCCTGACCTGGCACCATGCCTATCATCCATCCGGGACATCAGTGTCCCCCATCCTGGCTCCACATGCTAAACAATTGTGCAGCCGTGGGCTGAGGGAAGAAGCAGACCAGCTAAGGATCCGACAGACAGCGAGGGGAGGGTGGCACTGGCAGGGCCACGCCTTCCAGGCTCCACCTGGCCAGCTGCTGTCAACATGAAGGCATTTCTAACTATCAGCAAGCTGCAGAGAACAAGCTGTGCAATTGAGTATTTCGTGAGGAATGGAGGATGGACTTCTTATCTTATGGATCTTTGTTCTTGAATAAGTGCACACAAGGAAAATTCTGCTTTCAACTGTTGTTTCCTAATATAACACAGTTTTTTCTCTTTACCTGTATTTTTTTTAACTGTAAATATTTTAATGAGCCACTAAAATATTTCTTTAGCCCTGACCAATGCTGATCTTGCATTCCGCTCCATTCTCTGGTCCCTTTATATTCCCCTAATCTATATTCCAATCCCCCTAAAAGAAGCAGGTACTTCTGGTTACATACTAACAATTCCACAGGTTCAGAGACAGCTGAGGAATTGGGTACTGTGGCTTTCCATTAAGCCCTTTGGCCTTGCTGAAATCAGATCATATTAAACAATGTAAAGTCCAGAGCAAGTGAAAAATTGTTCCATGCTCCCTAATTGGCCATGCTTCAACATGGATTGAAAAAAATGGAATGACCAATGAGATACCAGTACATACTTTTAGAATGCCCAAACTCCAAAACACTGACACTAGCAGTTTGTGGTAAGAATGCAGAGAAACAGGAACTCTCATTCATGGCTGGTGGGGAGGCAAAATGCTACAGAAACTTTGAAAGAAAGAATCTGACAGTTTCTGCAAAGCTAAACATACTCTTTTTTTAATAATTTATTTTGGTATCATTAATCTACAATTACATGTGCAATGTTATGATTATTAAACTACACCCTTCACCACGTGCCCCCCACCAAACCCATTGCAGTCACTGTCCATCAGCATAGTGAGATGCCGTAGAATCACTACTTGTCTTCTCTGAGTTGTACAGCCCTCCCCGTGCCCCCACAAAATTACGTCTGCTAATAGTAATGCCCCTTTTTCCCTCTTATACCTCCCTTCCCACCCATCCTCCCCAGTCCCTTTCCCTTTGATAACTGTTACTCCATTCTTGGGTTCAGTAAGTTTGCTGCTGTTTTGTTCCTTCAGTATTTTTTCTTTGTTCTTATACTCTACATATGAGTGAGGTCATTTGATATTTCCCTTTTTCCGCTTGGCTTATTTCACTGAGCATAATACCCTCTAGCTCCATCCATGTTGTTGCAAATGGTAGGATTTGTTTTCTGCTTATGGCTGAATAATATTCCATTGTGTATATGTACCACATCTTCTTTATCCATTCATCTACTGATGGACACTTAGGTTGCTTCCATTTCTTGGCTATTGTAAATAGTGCTGCAATAAACATAGGGGTGCATCTGTCTTTTTCAAATTGGGCTGCTGCATTCTCAGGGTAAATTCCTAGGAGTGGGATTCCTGGGTCAAATGGTATTTCTATTTTGAGTTTTTTGAGGAACCTCCATACTACTTTCCACAATGGTTGAACTAATTTGCATTCCCACCAGCAGTGTAGGAGGGGTCCCTTTTCTCCACATCCTCACCAACATTTGTTGTTGTTTGTGTTTTGGATGTTGGCCATCCTCACTGCTGTGAGGTGATATCTCATTGTGGTTCAATTTGCATTTCTCTGATGATTAGTGATGTGGAGCATCTTTGCATATGCCTGTTGCCCATCTGAATTTCTTCTTTGGAGAAGTGTCTATTCATGTCCTCTGCCCATTTCTTAATTGGATTGTTTGATTTTTGTTTGTTGAGGTGCATGAGTTCTTTATATATTTTGGATGTCAACCCCTTATCGGATACGTCATTTATGAATATATTCTCCCATACTGTAGGATGTCCTTCTGTTCTACTGATGGTGTCCTTTGCTGTACAGAAGCTTTTCAGCTTGATATAGTCCCACTTGTTCATTTTTGCTTTTGTTTCCCTTGCCTAGGGAGATATGTCCATGAAGAAGTCGCTCATGTTTATGTCCAAGAGATTTTTGCCTATGTTTTTTTCTAAGAGTTTTATGGTTTCATGACTTACATTCAGGTCTTTGATCCATTTTGACTTTACTTTTGTGTATGGGGTTAGACAGTAGTCCAGTTTCATTCTCTTACATGTAGCTGTCCAGTTTTGCCAACACCAGCTGCACAAGAGGCTGTCATCTCCCCATTGTATATCCAAGACTCCTTTATCATATATTAATTGACCATATATGTTTGGGTTAATGTTTGAATTTTCTATTCTGTTCCACTGGTCTGTGGGTCTGTTTTTGTGCCAATACCAAATTGTCTTGATTACTGTGGCTTTGTAGTAGAGCTTGAAGTCAGGGAGCATAATTCCCCCTGTTTTATTCCTCCTTCTCAAGATTGCTTTGGCCATTCGGGATCTTTTGTGGTTCCTTACGAATTTTAGAACTATTTGTTCCAGTTCATTGAAGAAAGCTGTTGGTAGTTTGATAGGGATTGCATTGAATCTGTAGATTGCTTTAGGTAGTATAGCCATTTTGACAATATTTATTCTTCCTAGCCAAGAGCATGAGATGAATTTCCATTTGTTAGTGTCCTCTTTAATTTCTCTTAGGACTGTCTTGTAGTTCTCAGGGTATAGGTCTTTCACTTCCTTCATTAGGTTTATTCCTAGGTATTTTCTTCTTTTTGATGCAGTTGTGAATGGAATTGTTTTCCTGATTTCTGTTTCTGTTAGTTCATCATTAGTGTATAGGAAAGCAACAGATTTCTGTGTGTTAATTTCGTATCCTGCAACTTTGCTGAATTCAGATATTAGTTCTAGTAGTTTGGGAGTGGAGTCTTTAGGGTTTTTATGTACCCTCTGCAAATAGTGACAACCTGACTTCTTCTTTACCAATCTGGATGCCTTGTATGTCTTTGTTTTGTCTTATTGCTGTGGCTAGGACCTCCAGTACTATGTTGAATAACAGTGGAGAGAGTAGGCATCCCTGTCTTGTTCCCGATCTTAGATGAAAAGCTTTCAGCTTCTCGCTGTTAAGTATGATGTTAGCTGTGGGTTTGTCATATATGGCCTTTATGATGTTGAGGTACTTGCCCTCTATACGCATTTTGTTGATAGTTTAATCATGAATGGATGCTGAATTTTGTCAAATGCTTTTTCAGCATCTATGGAGATGATCATGTGGTTTTTGTTCTTCTTTTTGTTGATGTGGTGGATGATGTTGATGAATTTTCAAATGTTGTACCATCCTTGCATTCCTGGGATGAATCCCACTTGATCATGGTGTATGATCCTCTTGATGTATTTTTGAATTTGGTTTGCTAATATTTTGTTGAGTATTTTTGCATCTAGGTTCATCAGGGATATTAGTCTGTAATTTTCTTTTTTGCTTGGGTCTTTGCCCGGTTTTGGTATTCGAGTGATGCTGGCTTCAAAGAAGGAGTTTGGAAGTATTCCCTCCTCTTCTGTTTTTTGAAAAACTTTAAGGAGAGTGGGTGTTATTTCATCTCTATATGTCTGGAATTCAGAAGTGAATCCATCTGGTCCGTCGGTTTTGTTCTTGGGTAGTTTTTGATTACCAGTTCAGTTTCGTTGCTGGTGATTGGTCTGTTTAGTTTTTCTGTTTCTTGCTTGGTCAGTCTTGGAAGGTTGTGTTTTTCTAAGAAGTTGTCCATTTCTTCTATGTTTTCCAGCTTGTTAGCATATAGATTTTCATAGTATTCTCTTATAATTCTTTGTATTTCTGCAGGGTCCGTTGTCATTTTTCCTTTCTCATTTCTGATTCTGTTTGTGTGTAGATTGTCTTTTTCTCTTAATGAGTCTGGCTAGGGGTTTATCTATTTTGTTTATTTTTTCAAAGAACCAGGTCTTGGTTTCATTGATTTTTTTTCTATTGTTTTATTCTTCTCAATTTTATTTATTTCTTCTCTGAACTTTATTATGTCCCTCCTTCTGGTGACTTTGGGCCTCATTTGTTCTTATTTTTCCAATTTCAGTAATTTTGTCTTTAGACTATTCATTTGGGAATGTTCTTCCTTCTTTAAATAAACGTGGATTGTGATATACTTTCCTCTTAGAACTGCCTTTGCTGCGTCCCACAGAAGTTGTGGCTTTGTGTTGTTGTCATTAGTCTCCATATATTCTTTGATTTCTGTTTTGATTTGGTCGTTAACCAATTGATTAATTAGGAGAATGTTGTTAAGTCTCCATGTATTTGTGAGCCTTTTTGTTTTCTTTCTAAATTTTATTTCTAGTTTTATACCTTTGTTATCTGAGAAGTTGGTAGGTAGAATTTTAATATTTTTGAATTTACTGAGGTTCCTTTTGTGGCCTAGTATGTGGTCTATTCTGGAAAATGTTACATGTGTACTTGAGAAGAATGTGTATCCTGGTGCTTTTGGGTGCAGGGTTCTGTAGATCTCTGTTAAGTCCATCTGTTCTAGTGTGTTGTTCAGTGCCTCTGTGTCTTTACTTATTTTCTGTCTGGTTGATCTGTCCTTTGGAGTGAGTGGTGTGCTGAAGTCTCTTAACATGACTGCATTGCTTTCTATTTCCTCCTTTAATTCTTTTAGTATTTGTTTCACATATGCCGGCCCTCTCTGTTGGGTGCATATATATTTAAAATGGTTATATCCTCTTGTTGGACTGACCTCTTTATCATTATGTAATGTCCTTCTTTATCTCTTGCTGCTTTCTTTGTTTTGAAGTCTATTTTGTCTGATAGAAATACTGCAACACCTGCTTTTTTGTCCTTGTTGTTTGCATGAAATCTTTTTCCATCCCTTCACCTTTAGTCTGTGTATATCTTTGGGTTTGAGGTGAGTCTCCTGTAAGCAGCGTAAAGATGTGTATTGCTCTTTTATCCATTCTGTTACTCTGTGTCTTTTGATTGGTGCATTCAGTCCATTTACATTTAGGGTGATTATTGATAGATATGTACTTATTGCCATTGCTGGCTTTAGATTCATGGTTACCAAAGGTTTAAGGGTAGCTTCTCTACTATCTAACAGTCTAACTTAATTTTCTTGTTAAGTTATTGTAAGCACAGTCTGATGATTCTTTATTTCTCTCCCTTCTTAGTCTTCCTCCTCCATTCTTTATATACTAGGTGTTTTATTCTTTGCCTTTAGTTAGTATTTGCATGGTCTGCCTTCTTTGCTATGATTTTATTTTCTCTGGTGACCTCTTTTTAGCCTTAGGAGTGCTTCCATCTAGAGAAGTCGGTTTAAGATATCCTGAAGATGTGGTTTATGGGAGGCAAATTCCCTCAGCTTTCACTTGTCTGGAAATTGTTTAATCCCTCCATCATATTTAAATGATAATTGTGCTGGATACAATATTCTTGCTTCAAGGCCCTTCTGTTTCATTACGTTAAGTATATCATGCCTTTCTCTTCTGTCCTAAGGTTTCTGTTTAGAAGTCTGATGATAGTCTGATGAATTTTCCTTTGTAGGTGATCATTTTTCTCTCTCTACTGCCTTTAATACTCTGTCCTTATCTTTGATCTTTGCCATTTTAATTATTATGTGTCTTGGTGTTTTCTTCCTTGGGTCCCTTGTGTTAGGAGATCTGTGGGTTTCCGTGGACTGCGAGACTATTTCCTTCTCCAGCTTGGGGAAGTTTTCAGCAATTATTTCTTCAAAGACACTTTCTATCCCTTTTTCTCTCCCTTCTTCCGCTGGTATTCCTATAATGCAAAGATTGTTCCGTTTGGGTTGGTCACGCAGTTCTCTTAAAATTCTTTCATTCGTAGAGATCCTTTTATCTCTCTCTGCCTCAGCTTCTCTGTATTCCTGTTCTCTGATTTCTATTCCATTAACAGTCTCTTGCATCTTGTCCAGTCTGCTGCTATGCCTGTCGATCGCTTGTCTCATCTCTGCATTGTCTTTCTTCACTTCCCTCACTTCCTCCCTTAGCTCTTGCATATTTCTCTGTAGATCCATCAGTATGGTTATGACTTTTATTCTGAATTATTTTTCAACAAGATTGTGCATGTCCATCACACCAGGCTCCCTCTCTGTGGTATTCTGGTCTGGGGATGTCTGGGTAAGCTTTCATTGTACCATATTTCTCTATCTTTTCATGGCGATAGAAGTGGTCAGAAAAAGAAAAAAAGAAGAAAGGGAAAATAGAGAAAAAAAAAACAAAAACGCCTGCCGGTTGTAGTTTCTGTGAGGATCCTGTAGGTGGCACTGCTACTACACTATTCCGCAGGCACACTGCTCCAGCAGGCTGTTTGTGACTCTGGCCAGGGAGGGAACGAATGGGACCCTTCTGATTTCTGTGGGAAGTCTCTGTACCACTGCTTTTCCCAGCCATAGTCCAAGGGGTCCGAAATTCACCAGGACTCCCAGCCTTCTTGGCTGAGTGCACTGGGACGATCCTGCTCCTCTGCTGGGGAACCGGCTGCGTGGACCTGCCATCTTGGAATCTGCACCTCTGTCTCTCCAATCTCCGATACTCCGCGCGAAGTGTGGTAGTGCTCCCAGCGCAGATCACCCGGTGTGGTTATTCAACGGGCCTGTACTTCCACTCCCTCCCAGCTCTGAATCCTCTCCTCCTGCCAGTGTGCTGGGGTGGGGGAGTGCTCGGGTCCCGCCAGGTCACAGCTCCATATCTTACCTGCCTCGTGGGGTGCCGAGTCCTCTCGGGTGTAGCTGCAGGCTGGTGTCATCCTGTATCTTCTGGTCTCTCTTTTAGAAATAGTTGTATTTGCTGTATTTTCATAAATATATTTGGTTTGGGGAGGAGATTTCCACCACCCTGCTCACGCCGCCATCTTCCCGGAAGTCTCAAGCTAAATATAGTCTTGCCATATGATCAAGCAATCACACTCCTAGGTTTACTGTACTGATTTGAAAACATACATGTACTCAAAACCCTGCATGGAAATGTTTATGGAAGCTTTATTTATAATTGCCAAGACCTGGAAGCAAGCAAGAAGTCCTTCAATAGGTGAATAAACAAACTGTGGTGCATTCCAACAATGGAATACGTTTTAGGAGACTACAAGGGAATGGACTACCAGTGCCACAGTGTGGATGATTCTCAAATGTGTTATGCTAAGTGGAAGAAGCCAGTCTGAAAAGGCTGTATACTCTATACTCTATGAGTCCATTTATATGACATTCTGGTAACAGAAAAGCTATAGAGGTGGGAAACAGTCCAGTGATTGTCAGGGGCTTGGGGAGGAAGAGGGTTGGAAAGGCAGAGCACACAGAATAATTTTAGGGCTGTGAAACTGTTTTGCATGACAATGTAGTGGTGGAGACATTACACTATACATTTATCAAATCCCGTGGAATCTTACAGCACAGAGTAAGCCATAATGATTTTTTAAATTTACTTTTTATCTCATTATTCCTTTGTACAGCATTTTGAGAGAATTCCCAGCCATCAAACCTCCATCCAAGCTGCGAACCTCAAAATAGCTTGTCCTTGGATACAGACTGATAGAAGAATCTAACTGTATTACAAATGTACGACATAATCTCACTGAAAAAGGTGGGGGTGCGAGGAAGCTTCTATCCTGAATAACTTTGGGAATGAGTGGGGTCTGTAAGACTGAAGACAAAGGAAACTACACACATACTGTACTCTCATTGATAAGGTTATTTCTTACAGGTGTACGGGTTAACAATTCAGATACAGGTATACATGGACTATAAGAATTAATAAAAGATGGTGAACAGGGGGAGCCGAGCTTCTCACTGTTGGATTGGAAGTTGCAGATGAGCCGGGGGAAGCCTAGAGTGAACCAGGTGGTGTTCTGTCAGTCAATGTAAGACATCAGTATGGACTCATATTTACTTTAATCTACATGCAGATGGATAAATATAGAAATAGTTATGGGCCTGTGTACCTATCTAGGTAAATACATTCATGTATTTCCAAGCTTTGTCTGCTAAGAGGGCCTAGAAGCAATGACACTCCAGAGGCCATGAGCACACCTAGTGATCAGATCTTGGTTTCTAATACCATTTTTCAATAAAAGGATCTAAGGCTCCTTGGAGAAATTACCGAGTCTAGGGATGAGGAAGGGATATATCAGAAGATGAACCTGGAACACCTTAAAGTGCCAGGAAAGAAAGAAGAGCTCAAAAAACAAAATGGTGGTGTTATGTCAAAAGGACACAGAAGCCAACTGGAAGAATGGCCAAAGCCAGAGCAATCTGAACAACAAAATTTTGTAATATCGGAGTATAATCCAAATAATATCCATGTGTTCATACTTACACAAGTAAATGATCAAATAAATAAATAAATGGGGGAAGAGATAGACAAATGTCCTGAATGCCAAATAATGTACGTGGCTACCCCCCTTCCAGAGAGGTGGAGCATAGCTGCCTGCCCTTCGGCGGTGGCTGAACTTAGTGACTCTTTCCAAAACGGGCAGAATGGAAGAAGGTGGGGCGGAGTTGAGTGACATCACAGCAAGAAGCCTGGTGAGCGCCACCTCAGCCAGGTGATCAAGGCCACATCCTCAGTGAGGAGTCATGCTGACAACATGTATGCTTGATGTGATGTGACAAGTAAGATACTTCTTCCTCCCCAAACCCCATAACCCCAATCTAATCATGAGAAAAACCAGAGAAACCTAAATGTAGGGATCTTCTACAAAACACCTGACCAGTTCTCCTCAGTACTGAAAAGGTATTAAAACAAAGTCTGAGAAACTGTCACACTCCATAGAAGCCTAAGGAGACACAACAACCCAATACCACATGGTGTCTCGGATGGGATTCTGGGACAGAGAAAGGACATTAGGTAAAAACTAAGGACATCTGAATAAAATATGGATTTAATAATAATAATGCATCCCTGTTGGTTCCTTAATTATGACAAATGTACCACAATATTATAAGATGTTAGCATGAGGGGAACTAGGTGTCAGGTATATGGCATTTCCCTGTATTAGCTATGCAACTTACTCTACATTCTAAAATTGTTCTGGAATATGAAGTATATTAAAAATGGAATATAGCCAATATTTATACTGAGATAAAGAAAATTTTTGTTCACCAGATTTCCTCTAAAGTTCATCAGAAATCTAACAGCTTGTTTGAAAGAGATGTTTTGAGAATGTTTTGGAGTAGAAGTTGAGCTCTGTGCTCAGAAAGACCACCAATGACTCTTGTCACTAGGTGTGAGGTAAGGAGACAGACACGCTTTGCACAAGGATACAGTCTGTTTGTAAAAGGGATCAAGGCCAAAAAGAGGAGCTAGCAGGTGGCAAAGTCAGGGGTAGAGGGCAGGAAACCTGTGATGAGGCAGGAGAAATATTCCTTGGCCCTGAGTCTTGGGCAAAGTCGCTTTAGTCATGAAACTCTTGGTGGGAGTGAGTTTTCATGTTTTAATAGCAAAAGGGTGAAAGCACCGAGTTCACACTGGTGTAAAAAAGGAACGGAGGGAGTCAAAGCATCGAACCGTCTTAAGGAACTACCATGATTTCAGTCCCCTGGAGGTCAAGGGAACCTTCAGGAAGGCACTGGATCACTGAGGTCTGAATGGAGGGTTTCACAGTGATTGGACCTAGACATCAAGGGGGCAGACAGGACCCCTGGATGATGCCTGGATAGATTTTAAATTGTTGACACAAACTGAAAATTATCCTGTAATAATGACATGTTGAGTGCTGTCTCTGTGAGCACTGGAGAATTGCTCACTAAGTGAAGAACATCATTCTGAATCAGCATTATTGCTTATCACACACACACACACACACACACACACACACACACCATGCATCAGCAACTTCATGAAGCAAGTTAGCATCATTTCAGTTTTCATTCCCCCATCCGGCTTGTTTGTAATGTCCTTCCCCCTTTAAGTGTAATGAGGGTGATACTTTGGTCATCAGATGTCTGACTTCGGTGTCTCTCTTCTGGTCCCATGACCAGACAAGGAAAGGGGTATTCCTTATTGGCTTCCCTCACATTCCAACACTCCCCCCACTCCCCAAGTCAAAAGTGTAAAACATTTAAGTGAAATCTTGGAATGAGCATACGCTTGGGAAAACGCATTCTCTGGTATCAGTACTGACCACTGATAAACTCCTTTGGACAGCAGATAGGGAATTTGTTTTCATATGAACATGAGAGCACTTTAAGAACAAGATAGATCTGGTGAGAGGAGAGCAGAAGCACTCGGCGGGGAGTGGAGGAGCGGAGGGACAGGGGACAAGGGCTTTCCCTGTCCACTGAGAACAGGACATGTGGCTCATGTACACACAGAAGCCATAGGGAAGCCGTTCAAATACAAGTTCTCTGTTGTTTAACGTTCAGTCCTTCCTTCTTTCCTCTGAAAGACTGCCTTTTCTCGTTTTAAAATATCTGACTAAAAAGCTTTCTTCCCTGACACACTGCAAGGCTAAACTTATATATTCTTTTTTCTTTTCTTCAGCACTTGGGACTCCTGAGACTGTAGGAGCCACGGAATCTCATATGCTGAGGCCCAGCCATCAAAGCTCCATCCAAGCTGCGAACCTCAAAATAGCTTGTCCTTGGATACAGAAATAGAGGGCAGATTCATGATTATCAGGCACTTTAAAAAGCATAAACATGTAAAAACAGCAGGTTGTCACTTCAGGTTAAAAAGGAAGGGCAAGAACAGAGGGCTTTGGGGACAAGCCCTGCTGTACAAGTGAGGTGGACACAAGCAAGTGAAGGTAGCTAGACAACAATAATCAGGAATAAATATTAAAGATTATTTATCTTTAATAATCTGAGGAGTCTGCCTCTGTGCTGGGAAATCTCTTACTCACATTTGTTATTTAGGGGCCCCTGAATTAGGGGCCCTTGTTTAGTTCCTTTCTGCAATTTGTGCTCTGTCTTGATTCTCACTGATTTCCCAGAAACCTTTGGTAAGCTTTCATGTCACTTGCTGTCAAATTAGTTCCAAGAATAAATAGCTCTGCCAGGATTCCATGCAAACTACTATAAAGAAAGCTATGTGACTGAGTGAGAGGCACAAGGTAGCTCTCTGGCAGTTGCCTGCGTTCTTCCTGTAAAAATTCCAGGGAAGATCTATGACTGTGATAGGAGCATCCTGACATTTTCTTCACACGAGATGGGCAGAGAGCGATTGCAGTCTGACCTTTGGGAAGACAGCGGTTTTCCTGAGGGAGAAAAGCCTCCTGGGCCTTCACAGAGATGGGAATATGATTCATTACTTTTGTGGAGGGTCCTATATGCCCAACAGTAACTCAGTTTATTAATCTTTCTCCATCTGCATGCTCCTTTCCTTGTGCAATTTCCTTCCAGGTTTCAGGAAGGTCTTAAAAAGGCTTAATGCAATTCAGACGAGGTCCAAAAATATTTTGAGGTTGGAATTGAACTATTTGAAGGCATTCATTTATGCAACAGTGGGAAATGTGGACTTGGTGTTGGAAGACGTGGCGGTAATCTGCAGGCGTGTGCTTACTGCCAGGCTCTGTATCATGGGCTCTTTCTGTCAGATGGGGTTAATTGCATCCACCTTACATAATTACTGTAGAAAGCACAGTAGAGGATGTATTTTTAAATGCTTTGTATGGTGTGGGCACATAGAAAACTCTCAGTTCTCTCCTCTCTGTTTTATTCTCTCTCTCTTACCTTCTCTCCTTTCTTTGATTCTTGTTTTTCTGACTCAGGATCCTCTCTTTCTTGCTGGCAAGCAGATGAATTATATAACCAGGAACAAAAGTGTCATAATAACCATCACTAATATTTATACCATGCTATCTACTCAAAATGTGCCTTCAAATACACTGTCTAATATTGGAAATTATGCCAAAACTAAGCAAGCTAAGCCTCGGTGCCATCACATGTCGATCCCATCTTGGGAACTCAGTTATGTATAATGAAGCCATATTAGGAAAAACCTATAATTATTTCATTCTATATCTTTACTTTTACAAAGAAAACTCACAATACTTCTGACACTAGATTTGTGTGGGTTTTCCCCAAACAGGCAATTCCATGCAACACCAGCTGGGTGTCCTACAACAAAACTAAATTCTGACACTACCTGGACAGAGCATCAGATCCCACAAGTTAAAGGCTCAGTCCCATGAGACTGCCCACTACCCTCAGATGCCAATGGCAGGTATTGGGTGTCCAGGTTACCCACAACTTCTGTCCTACTTGGCTACAAATAAAAGGTTCCCATGACCTCTACCACTTGGATTCAGTTATCTGAATGGCTCATGGAACTTAGGGAAACACTTAACATTTACCAGTTTACTTTATAAGAAAGGATATGACAAAGGATACACATGAACAGCTGGATGAAGAGATCTATAGGACAAGATCTGGGAGGGTCCTGAGGGCAGGAGCTTCTGTCCCATGAGGTGGGGCTATGATAACCTCCATGAATTGTGTGGGGTAAATGGAAGTTTTCAACCAGAATTCCCACCTGTCCTTAACAGTGATATGCATATAAGGGCCTGTTTGCACATTGATGTGAAATTCACTGTGGCAGAGCCACTGGTCCCTCATGAGATTGCCAGTTCAGGGTAAGGGGTCGAGAGCAGCAGCATTCGCTCCTCCCCTCTGTTCCTGGTAGGTAATTGGTCAGGTGCTGCCAGAACCAGGGACCCACCCATGGAATTCCTCCCGGAGGAAGGTGGGGAGAAGCAGAGCAGTGCATGGCTAGAGAGAGAGATCTGGGAACAGAGCTGAGTGAGAGGCGGCAGAGCATGCCGGGAGAGGGACAGCAGAGCAGCCAGGGCTCGGAGCAGAGTGCCGTCGGGGGGAAAGAGACTGAGCTGTGAGAGATAAACCTTTAGTACCCAACCTACCCTTTCCCTGTCTTCCTTCACTCTAATCGAATTCAAAGAGAATTTGCCCCAGGTGGGGAACCACCTCCCTCTTGGAGCCACACATGGATGTGTTCACCAACCTGGGAGACTCTCTGAATCCTCTACTTTGGGACTTTCATGGAGGCTTCCTCACATAGGCAGGATCTATTATAAACTCGTTCTTGCAGCCCTTCTCCCCTCTCTGGAGAATGGAGGCTAGAGCTGATAATCCCAAGCTTCTAATCATGGCTTGGGCTTCCGTCTTACTACGCCCATCCAGAAACCCACCAGGAGACACCACAACAGAACAAAAGCACTCCTATTACTCAGGAAATTCCAAGGGATTTAGGAGCTCTGTGTCAAGGAATGGGGGCAGAGACCAACACACACACACACACACACACAAACACACACACACACACACACATATTGTCCATCCCAGGAGTAACTAAATTTTTAAAAAGGACCAAACACTCCCCACCTCCATTTCATTTCTAGGTTTCTCTGGATGCTTCCTTATATGTTGGTTTTCCTCTGGATCTCAACTTTCCACTTGACACTACCTCCCTGGGTGAATATCTCCACTTCTGTGGAATCAGAGATCCTTGTACACTGACAGTTCCCCAAGCCATCTCCCTCCGAGTTTCTCCTGAAATCCAGACCCATCAGCAGATATCCAGCTGCCCATTGAGCATTTCTACATAAGTGTGTCACTGGCCTTTCCAATTCAACATGTTAAAATCTCAGCTCATCTTCTCATTGTGTAGATGAGCTGTATAGATGTTCCTTCTCTGTGAATGTGGCCCATCATACCAGTTGCTAAAGTCAGAAATCTAGAAATGATCATATTCATCTGTATTGCATTCTCCACAACTAGTCACCAAGTCTTGTCAATTCTATCTCCTAAGTATCTTTTGAATTCTGTTCACATCTCTTTGTTCCTATTAATACCACCCTAGCAACCTTCCAACATCTCTCACCTGGAATATCACAATACCTTCCAGTTAGCCTTCCTGTTTCCTACCCATGTAATTCAAAACACTATAGTCAATGTGATTTTTTAAATTTACTTTTTATCTCATTATTCCTTTGTACAGCATTTTGAGAGAATTCCTCAGCCTAATAATCCTGTAGTTCATGAATTCACTATTCAGCAGTTATTTCTAATGTATCTAATTTGTTCTTGCTTGAAAACTCCTTTTATTACTCGGAGGATATAAAACATATTTATTTCAAAGCTCTGTTCTATTAACTTGATTTCCTTAGTAAGTTTTGCTGTTTGTTGTTTCTCATGATGTCTGTTGCTATCAGATATCTAGTAATTCTTGCTTGTGTGCTCAACTTTGCACATGGATTCCCTGGTAGATTATCACCTCTGTTCCTAGCAGGGAGGGGAGAAGAATGATCTGCTAGAGTTTTTGCTTCACACTGTTTTCTGTAGAAACAGTAACACCCCAGGCCAGGTCACTGGGCTAGGGTGACCCACTCCTTGAAGGCTTTGTCAGATACCAGGTGATTGCCCTGTCTTTCTGCACCCATCACTGTGGTAACAAACAGTCTTTTTGCTGAAGCCTAGCCCATGTCAGGGTGTGTGATGTCAAGGAGTAGACTAAAGCAGCAAGTAGAAAATCAGTAAGGGCATAGCTGAACTCAACAGCACCATTGTTCAACTGGATAGAATGGACATTTATAGGCTACTTCATCCAATAGTATAATACACATTCCTCTCACACTCACATGGAATAATCACCAAGACAGAATACACTCTGGGCTACAAAATACACCCTAACAAATTTAAAAGAATAGAAATCATATAATGTTTACTCTCAGATCACAGTGGAATTAAACTAGAAATCAGTAATGGAAAGATAATGGGAAAATACAAAAACACATAGAGATTAAATAGCATGCTTCTAAATAACACGTGGGTTATTTATAAATTACAT
This sequence comes from Smutsia gigantea, assembly GCA_032199065.1. Lineage (NCBI taxonomy): Eukaryota > Metazoa > Chordata > Mammalia > Pholidota > Manidae > Smutsia > Smutsia gigantea. The sequence continues at coordinate 50,052 of JAVSCE010017489.1, forward strand.
AGGTGTAGACAATATCTAATAAATATATAATATATATGAATGATAAAGAAGAAATCTCAAGAGAAATTTAAAAATATTTTGAAGTAAATGAAAATAAAAACGCAACTTGTCTAAATTTGTGAGATGCAGTGAAAGCAATGCCAAAAGGGAAATTTATAGATTGAATGCATATGTTAGAAAGAAGAAAAATCTAAAATGAATAATTTTCAACTTAGGAAACTACAAAGAAAATAAAAAATAAAATCTGAGTTAAGCAGAAGAAAATAAATAATAATAATTAGGGGAAAAATCAATAGAGAAAAATCAACAAAACCAAAAGCTGATTCTTTAAAAAGATAAATAAAATTGATAAGCTTTTAACCAGACTAACTCAGAAAGAAAGAGGACACAGATTACTAATCAGAAGTGAAAGAGGGGATGTAAAGGAAAGGATCAAGGATAATCAAGGGGTACTACGAATTCTATGTTCACTAATTCAATAGCCTAGATGGATTGGGCAATCTGCCATTGAAAGACAATCTGCTAAAACTCATATAAGAAGAAACAGATGACAAGCATTGGTCTTATCTCTTAAGGAAATTGAATCAGCAATTAATAACCTTTCAAAACAAAAAGCACCAGGGCACACTGTCTTGTTTCCATGGCTTTGTAATTCATCTTGAACGCAGAATAGTCACCTAACTTCTTTTTCAAAATTGTTTTGGTTACTCTGAATCAGTTGCATTACTTTATACATTTTAGAATCAGCTTGTCAATTTCTATATAAAAGTCATCTGAGATTTTGACTGGGATGATGTTGATTTTATAGATCAGCCCTTCGCAAAGAGTATGAGAGTCTTTCAACAAGACACTTCTGTTTTCCTGCCCAACTATTTGGAATATGGTTTTCAAACATTCTACTTCATATTTCCATAATCCCCACACTATTGTTATTTTCATATTAAACAGTCAATTTACTTTGGAGATTTTTTTTAAAAGAGAGAAAACAATCTCATATTTACATACATATTTTACCATTTCTGGTATTCTCCATTCCTTTAAAAAATTTTTAATTTCTGCTGGGCATCATTTTTGTGTAAGTCTGAAAAATTCTTTTAATAGTTCTTAAAGTATATGTCTACTGGCAATTATTTATGTCAGATTTTTGTTGCTGCTGTCTTAAGAAATCCAGTCCTTAAACTTTGAAAGACTTTCTCCAGATATAGAATTCTAGATTAACATTTCTTTTTAATTTCAGCATTGTTAAGATTTCCTATTATCTTCTGGCTTCAATTGTTTCTTATGAAGAGTCAATGATAATTCTTATGGTGGTTACTCTATATGTAATTACTCTAATATTAATTACTTTTTCCCTCTGGCTGCTTTTAAGATTTCTAATTTGTTACTGTTTCCAGAAATTTAATTATGTTGTACCTTTGTGTGATTTTTTTGTGTTTGTCCTGTTTTGAATTTGTTGAGTTTATTGGACTTGTGGGTTAACATCATTTTTCTCAAACTTGGAAAATTTTGATAATTTGTTCTGTACTATGCCCTCCCCTTTCCGGGACCCTAATTATATGTATATTCGACTGCTTGATATCTTGCCACCGGTCACTGATGTTCATATTTCTTCAGTTTTTTCTTTCTCTGTGCTTTGATTTGGGTAGTTTTTATTGTTCTGACCTCTAGTAGACTGATCTTTTGTTTTCCAGTGTCTAATTTCTGTTAGTATATGCAGCAATTTTTAAATTTTGGTTATTGTATTTTTTGGCTATTGAGGTTTTAGTGGGTTTCTTTTATGCCTTTCATCTCTCTTTTTTCTGTGTTTGTGCTTTCTTTTCAATTTTAATAGTGGTCTTGAAGTCCTCATCTGCCAAGTCTATCGTCTTCTCTGGAAATATTTCTCCTGGTTATAGGCCATATTTTTCCTGCTTCTTCATTTGTCTAGTGACTTTGATTTCACACTGTGTTGTTCAATGTCTGGATTTTGTTGCTTTCTTCTAAAGAGTATTGAGTTCTGTTGTGGCAAACAGGTTACTTACAAATCACTTTAATAAGAGAATCCTCAAAGACAGGCTTGTTTTTGGCATTGGTGGTGTGGGCCCACAGCAACAATTTGTGACCTTTAGACTACGGCTTAGTCAGTCCTAGTACCTACTATGACACACCTCAGTCATTAAGTGCCTCAATACTCAATGATGTCTCTCCATTTTGACTGGTTGGAGCATGAACGCCTTTAAGTCCCATGCAAAGTTTGGGTGTTTTTCAGCTTATAAATCTCATAGCTCCCTGAACACCCCTATGGATGCTCACCCTCCATGTACAAAAGACTCAAGGGGGCCGCTATACAGAGTCTTGAATGCTTTCGTTCTGTGGCTCCTTCCTCTCCAGCACTCCGCTGGGGAAATTCTACCACTTCACTCTCATCAAACTCCAACCTCTATCTCCTCAAGTCAGTGAGATTGCTATCCTCTGTTTAGGTTCCCCTTTCCTGTTCTACAGTCTGAAAAATGCCTTCAAGCAGAAACCTAGGGTGGTAGTAGGGCTCCCTTATTTACTTCTTTCTGTTGGAGATGACAATCCTATGCTACCTGTTGTCCAATGTCTGGAAACAATTGTCTCCCATATAGTGTCCAGTTGGCTAGTTATTTACAGCAGAAAGGTCAGTCTGGTACCAATTACTTCATCATGCTTGAAAGTGCAGGTACATAGAACATATTCTAATGTAAGGGCCAGGCTCAAGCAGTCTTTGGGCCCTGAAAGTCTCATTCCAAAAGACAAAGGAATATTTGAAGTCGTGCCCTGTGCAACAGACCAATGGGACATTAAATACTTGTGGAATAATTGTGATGCACAAACACATAAATGTGCAAAACAATTTCTTTGAACAGTGTAATTGCTTTAATCTCCTTAAAATACTTAGGGGATAAGCACCTCTATGTAACAGGTAGAGTTCACTTCTAACACTAAGCTCTAGTTTTAATTTCCATCACATAAAAAGTTCTTTCACTAAGGTCTTTGTTGTTCTTTTGGGTTTTGTGTGTGTTTACAGTGGAATTTTAATTGTGTGGCACATACTGGAGCTTCAACACTAAATCCCTTTAGTAACGAGTATTTGGCAGACATCTGCCACTGCACATTTGGGCTTTTGATTAGAGCGATGAAGTTTAGTGTTTGCAATACTGCTTCGGTTCACTCCGTAACAGGTTTTGATGACGTGCCTCTTGCCACCCAGTGCTTATTTACTGATTATATTCCTGCCCCACGTTTTCTTCCCTTTGAGTTTCTGCTTTGTTTGGGGGTTTGTTTGTTTTTTTTTGCTTTTTTGACTAATTGGGTTTTTGTTATTTTCTTTTGGCTCCTGGCACCACCTCGTCCCTTGTTCTTTCTGTAGTTTAAAGCTCACAAGGTGTGGGCCGGCTGCTTTTATTTATCTGTGGCTCTTCAGCATGTGCCTGCTCCATCATGCCAGAGCTGCTTGTCCAGAAAAGAGCAGAGTATGTGGCAACCCCTGACTCACATAGTAAAGCTGTCCTCCTCCCACAATCTTCTCATTTCTTGACCCTCTGGATACCAGAATCAGCAAACCTGGCTCCACCCCGGGGTTCTGCCCCTCAACACAGCTCCTTCCTGGGCCCAGGGAATGTCCTTTCTATCCAACCTTTCCCATCTCCTCTCCAGCAAAGCTGAATCATTCTCTGTGTGAATGGTTGTGTGATCATATTCCAACCTGGGGTCTCACTGGAGAAAACCAGACTGCTCTGAAAGATTCAGGACTGATAGGGGCTCACACGTGGCCCTCCAGCATACCTGGTGTATAAGCAAACCAAGGAAATGATTCCAGGTCAGTGTTTCAGGCATAGAGGGAAAACATCAAAAGAGACCTTTTGGGGCCTGCTCTTCACTGAACTTCTCTAGTCCCTTTTTCTATGCCTCTTTCATCCTGATACCAAATTCAGAGAACTCTCAAAACCACCGAGTTTACCAAAGGACTCTCCACTTCTATGAATGAGGGTGGTAACTCCAACAGTACATTTAAGAACTCAAAATACTAGTCCTGGAAGTGCTATTTTACCATGCTGAAGATTCTGCCATTCTTGCACGGAGTTGATTATGTCAATTAGCAAGCTTTAAATTCCCCATTTTTACAGGCAGAGAGATGGGGTGAGGGGTTTATCTGTAAAGCACAGCCTGGATAACTTTAATAACTGATGTTTAAATAATCTCCCAACTATTGGACCATCTAATGCATTGGGGGGAATTGAAGGGCTTTGTCTAGTTGGCAGTAATGCTTGCATGTGCAACCACAGAGGAGGCATGACTGACGTCTCCTCTGAGCGGACTCTTCCCTTGCCGTTGTCAGAATTGTGATGAAAAAAACAAAAGCCGATCCAGAAAAAATATTTGCACTAAGCTTTATATAAGTGGTTAGTTTCAGTCAAATCCATAGTCAGTGGTATTGCATTGGAGTCTTTTTCATCAGATTGTTTGACAATTAATCTTGCAGCCACTGTCCATTCAGTTGAATTAGATATTAGACTTCCACAGCACGGAAGCAGATTCTTTTTTTTTCCCACTTTTGAAAAATTAACGTATCATTGAAATACACTCTTATGAAGGTTTCACAAGAAAAACAATGTGGTTATTACATTCACCCTTATTATCGAGTCCCCCCCATACCCCATTGCAGTCACTGTCCATCAGTGTGGTAAGATGCCACAGAGTCACTGCTTGTCTTCTCTGTGCTACACTGTCTCCCCCGTGACCCCACACACACCATGTGCACCAATCATGTTACCCCACAGCCCCCTTCTCCCTCCCTCCTCACCCGCCCTTCCCCACCCCTCCCCTTTGGTTACCGCTAGTCCCTTCTTAGAGTCAGTGAGTCTGCTCCTATTTTGTTCCTTCAGTTTTGTGAAGCAGATTCTCTTTAAACAGAGCAAATTTTGGTCAGTGTATTTTTCTCTGAAATTCCACCAAAGACATTTATTTTAAGTCTCCCTCAACATCAGAGGCAGGAGTAAGTGATTTTGCTGCTTGGGGTTATAAGGAAGTATTTATCCTCTGGATTTTTTTTTTTAACTCTTGCAGCATCTGAATGCTTATAGCCCTTTCTCATGCTGTGAAAAATATGACCTGCTTCATACAAAAAACAACTAGTGTAAGAAACCAAAATGCTTGTACGATCAGCATGAGCTGCTTATATGTGGGATCCTCAAGGAAAAGGAACTGCTAATCACATTCAAGTCCGATCTTGAGCTCAACAACACAGGTTGGAGTGTATGTGAGGGAGGGAGGACCATTGGTGGGAAGGTCCCCGGCGGAAGGGTACACAGTGTATCAGTGCTGGAATCACATGGAGGCCCCAGCCATTCAGCGAGGAGCCTTGTTGCTTCGTACTATTGGAAATGGATTCTGCTATTTTCTTACAGTCTGAGTCCAGCATTGCTGGCTATATGTGATTTCTTAGTGCCCAAAGCTCCCCGGAGCCAGTCTTTGGGTGTAAGACAGGAAACACAAAGTGGTCCTGGCCCCAGAACAGATCTGTGAACTCCAACACGGAACACTCTGTGGGGTGGCCTCTATTGTTCGTACACTGGTTAAGACTGTATCGAGTCATGAATAGCCTGTCTCTGTGGAAATGTCAGTGTATCAGGCCACTTTTGGGCTAAGTCTTATTGGGCTAATTAAATCCAGGATTGGAAAGATTGTGGGAGATCTCACAGGCTCAGAAGGGTCACGGACTTGTCAGAGTCTCCTGACAGGATCTCGAGGATGCCCAGCTCTCCTCTCTCCTCTTCTGCCACGACATCATTTTTCTCCCTCCCTGCAGACGGTGGTCCTCCCATGATGGCTGACACACAGCTGCCAGCTCCTGGCCTTCCCCTGGCAGGGCCTGGGACACACTGAGCGATGCTGTCCTGACACAGGTCCAAGTGTCCCAGGGAAGGGACCTGAGTCAGCTGTCCACCAGCAGAGGCCTGCAGAGTAGGTCTCCTAAGAGGGGAAGGGAGTTCCTGGCAGAAGTGGATGCAAAGGGGACTGCTGGTGGCATGCTCTGGGGAGAAAAGACAGCTCTTCAGTACATATGGCAAGACGTGCATGTGTCCTAGTTGGCGGCATTCATCCAATTCCCGTTGGCTGCAGACTTCTGATGGCCTTTTGTCCCATCTCATCCTGTTACGGTCATCATTTAATGGATTTAAGACAAGAAACAGTGAGTCATGTCTACACTATTTACAACTTCCTCCAATCACAGAGAGAGAAACAGGACTTTGTAGCCTGGGGTGTGTGGTTTTCAATGGTCCTCCAAAGCAGACAGAGTAAATGCACAGTTAAATTGGACAGCAGACTTGTGGGAGCAGGGAGCCTTGCACACCTAGCACTGTGTAAAAGCTCACCACATTCAATTTTTGAAAAAAATGAAAGCAGAAAAATGATAAGCAACCGCTACAGGCCCGTTGTCCAGGGCAGAAATGTAAACAAGTGGTCAAGCACGGGAATGACGATGGGCTTAACAAAGGGCTGCTACATGAGCCTCCCTGAGGCAGAGGGCCTCAGACTCCCAGGGCCTGGGAGCATGTCCCACGGGGCGTCACCGAGTCTCCCCACCAGCCTCAGAGCCGCTTGTGTCTGGGCATCAACAGCCAGGGGCTGTGCTGGTGGTCTGACTTGGCTGTGGGACTCTTGGAATTTTGTTGTGTTCCCTTGCAGCTCTCATGGCTTTACATTAAACTGCACATTATCACAAAAATAATTTTCAAATATACTAAGATTGCTAAACGGTAACATGTTACTCTTCTGCCAAAATGTACCACGTCCTGGAAACTGCAGGTGCTTGCTAGGTGTGCTGCATACCTCACACGTTTAGAAGATGTCTCCATCAGTACTGAGATGCGGCTTTCTGGCTTTCTGTGTGTGGCTAGAAGTCGCCACCTGACGTGTCCTTGTGGTGTCTGCTCCCACCTGCTCTGCGCTGCCCTGGCCCCCATTCCTGGGGCTGACTTTTGCCTACTGTTGCTTTCCTCCCTCCTGTGTGTATCACTCTCCTTTTCTCAGACTGCCTCCTGCCGTCTTCCCCACTCCTCCGTGCACCTGCTTCCCAGGGCTGCCTCATCGCAGTCCTCAGGGCTCTGAGCGGAGGCATTGTGAGCTCTGGGATGGCCCTCAGATTCGAAAGGGGCCCTGTTTGGGCCACCTGTTACCAGAGAGCACACCAGCAAACCCAGGGGGTCAGCTCTGCTGGGTGATGCTGGTGCTGGTTCCCCCTGGGCTCCATGGGGCTTCATTCAGCTGGACGCTCAGCTGGGGCAGAAACACCATGACGCCTCTGTCCACATGCTTCTGTCCTCTCTGGCAGGACAGCCAGGATTCTTCCATGGCAGCAGACTCCTAAGAGAGAGAAAGGTTCTTTTAAGGCCTGGCCTGGCAGGTCTCCAAACATCACTTCCACTGTTTCCTATTGATAAGGGTCAGCAAACTTCTTCTGTAATGGACCAGCTAGTAAGCATTTAACTTTGAGGGCCATGTGCTCTCTGTCACAAGTACTTAAAGGCAGCCATAGAAAATATATAAGGGAAACTGGCTGTGTTCCAATGTAGCTTTGTTGACAGGAAGAGGCAGCAGTGGGACCTGACCAGGGCCAGTGTGCTGACCCCTTGGCTGTCGCAGTGGCACGGCCAGCCCGTGCAGGGAGGAATGGCACGTGCACAGAGAAAGCCGCAGACCTGGTGGTGAGCACCTGGAGCCCGGCTGGCACAGCGCCAGGCCCCGAGTCTCGCGGGCTGGTTGCTGAAGGGCAGAGAGGTCAGCAGAGCGCATGACGAGGGAGGGTAAGCGCCTGCTTGAACACGGCCGTGCTTCCGAGGATGACGCTGGGAAGGAGGGGAGCTGGCTCTCCGGCCTCCTCAGTAGCTTGACTCTGGTAAGGAAGGCACCACTGCAAAGCCAAGCTCACCTGTGAGTCGGGAACATGGCCTCCCAGATGATCACACTGAAAACCTCCAGAAAATGACTGTCACCTCCCCACGTTGTTCCACCAGTAATGGTGACATTCTTTTTCTTTCTAAAGCAATTAAAACTAAGATGATTGCCAAGCAGGTGTTTTCCTGCTGTGCGATCCTTTCATGAACATACATCACTATCGCTAATATTATTAGGACCAAGCATGTTGAAGGAGAAGACGGTGGAAAAGGAGGAGGGAATGAGGGGGAGGTGATCTGCCACGCGGCTCGGGCAGGAATATGGAAAGCTGGTGGTGAGGTGGGCATGGAAGATGGTGAATACTTGAAATGGTGAATATGTCATGCTCATCTTTCTGTACAAGGCATGCAGTGAAGTGGACAGTAGGGAAGAAACAGGTCTGGCTCTATAAACCACACTTAATGACTGAAGGACAGGGCGCAGCGGTTGGTGCCAGAACGTTTGTCCCAGGGCGGGGAAGCTCACCAGACACAGGGCCACTGCTAACAGCCCTGGAGTGCAGTCAACAACCTCTGGAGGCAGTGTCCAGTAATCCTCAGAGGAAAACCCCAGGAGAACCCCCGAGAAGGGGGAAGGAACGCAACCATCCTGAAACTGCGGCAGGCGAGTGGCCTCACGGGCATCAGAGCACGGCCCAGGGGGCTTCTGTGGTGCAGACGGCAGCTCAGGGGCGTCCGTGAGGCTTGTGGGCTGGGTGCAGAGCACTAGGCTTACACAAGAAGCCCTGTGGGAGAGGTGAGAATGTAACTGAGTGAACAAGTGGCATCTCTGCCTCTATCCTGTGTCCGTCTCCTTTGCTGCTTCATCTTTGGGTCCAAAGCTTCTGCTTAGTTCTGCAGCCTGTTAACCATCAAAAGGAAACTTGCTCAGGACTTAAGACTGATGCCACCAACCCCTTACCTGAAACTCACCTCCCCTGAGGTGATAAAAAAGTATGTACAAAACTAATGACTGGATTGTCAGGGACTTTCAGGAACATCACGGCCAGGCCACATCAACAAAACAACAAGTCAACTAGCCACAGACAAGGAGTGTCACCACCCTCTTCCGACCTTCACTGATGTCCACATGTCTGAGGTCGATTGTTACATCCTGACCTGAACCCCTCTCTGCTCCCTCACTTCCCTGATATAAAAAGTTTGAAATCAGCCCTAAGTTAAGGTGGTTCTTTGGACATGAGTCCCCCATCTTCCTGTCTGCTGGCTTTCTGAATAAAGTCGCTTTCCTTGCCCCAAGACCTCGTCTGTCAACCTACCGGCATGTCGTGCAGCAAGTGGCACAAGCTTGGACTCGGTAACAAGAATGGACAGCAGCCCAAAGAGGGAAGGACTTTGTAATGGTGAGAAAGTCTCCAAATGGGAATGGCTTCTCCCACTCCCATGGGGAGTGGAGGGTCCCTAATATCGGAAGTCTTCATGCCAAGGAAGGCAGGATGGATTCCTGTGCTGAGGGGGCCCCAGGATGCGACATGCTGGGAAGATCCCATCGAGCTCACCAATTTGCCTTCCAGCCTCTCTTCTAGGAAATGGCCTCCCCTGTAAATGGTAAGCCCCTAAAGCAGGGGCTCACTGGCTTTCATGCTTCTGGTGCATGGCACGTTTGCTATTCCCATTCCCATTTGATGAATGAAGAGATGGCTTCACACACCCTCATTATCACTATGGAGGTTAAACAATGTAGCTAAACACACAGTACCCTATGACCCAGCCATTGCCCACCAAAGAGAGGAAAACATCTACACAAAATGTGTGTCCAAATGTTCACAGCAGCTTTATTTGTAAAGGCCAAAAAAAAGAAAAAAAGGAAACAGAACAAATATTCACCAAATGGTGAATAGATAAATTGAATTGTGTTAAATCCATACAAGGGAATCATCATAAAACATCAGTTAAAAGGAACACTGATGATCCACTCAACAGCATCGGAGAAAGGAGAGAAAGAAGCCAGACAGAAAGGGCGAGGGCGGTGTGATCCTGTTTACACGGAGTTCTGGGAGAGACCAAGCTGTTGGTGGAAAGTAGATCAGCAGAATTGCCAGAGGCCAGAGGGCAGTGGGGGGACAACCACTAAGGGGCATGACGGGACGCTGGGGTGCTGGAAACACTCTGTGCCACGATTGTGTAACGTTGTGCAACTGTGTATGTTTGTCAAAACTCTTTGAATTACACACAAATATGTTCAGTTTATAATACTTCAATTATACCTCAATAAAGTCATTAGACAATGTAGTTTTTATTAGACTCAGTTTTCAGAATGGACAAGTTAGGAAAAGTGGGAAAATTCTATTAAGTAACTCAGCAGATTGCTAATAGGGAGTGGGGCTCCGGTAAACTCTCTGTGGCTTGGGTCCTTGGGCTGAGTTTCCAGTGACCAGTGCCCAGGGCCCATGGGGACAGAGAGGAGGGTAACTGCTTACCCGGTGTGGCTGCAGGGGGCTGTGAGGCGGCTGTGGCTCGGAAAGGTGCCACCCCTGCCTGGAGGCAGTGACCTACCCCAGGACCCTCAGAGTGGGGACAGGACTTATGCAAATGGCCCCTGGGGGAGCTTCTCCATGACAAAGCCCCCCACCCCTGAGCCTGGAGCTGGTCCAGCCCCCAGGGCTACACTGCCCCTTCCTGTACCTCCAGGCAGTTCTCAGAGGATGAGGTTTACTGGTCAGGCAGTAAACAGTGACTCAGGAGTATATATCCAAAGCATGGAGGGTCTGATGAGTGCAATATGAAAAATCACTTAAAAATACCTCCCTCGCTGCAACACACATACACAAGGCAGAAAAAAATAGAACAAAGACTACATCTCACAAAGCAAGTGCCTCAACTATTTCAGACTAAGATGATATGAACAGCATTATAAATATCAAAGGGCAAAGGAAATTTCCTGTGAAAATGTCTTGGGTGAGACAAGAATCTTGGGTCAAACATTAGGATGAAGAAGCATGTTTGAGAGAGAGGAGTGACCTCACCCCTGAACCATGAGGCCGAAATAAATGAACTCCACGGGAAGGTGCTTTACAAGCCATCAGTCACTTACATAAACCCTTATCACTCTTGTTCTAACAATATTAATCTTGATTGTTTGGGGTCCTTAGGCTGTCAGTCTGAGACGGCAATCAAAGAGCTTGTAGAATCTGAGTAGGTCTGCTGCTCCTTGTCACTTAGTGGTCATGTATGGCTTCCCCAGGTAGACTGACAGCCCCCTGAGGACCCGTAAACAGCTCCCAGGCGTGGTCTCTGGGCCATCCAGGGGTACAGAGGGACCCAGAAGAATGTAAGAGCATCCGACTGAGTCAGAAAACAGACACTGCTGAGAGCTGCTGATTGGCAAGTCACCACTCTGACCCTCAGGTTCCTTATCTATAAAATGGAGGTCCTGTTTCTGCCCACCCTTCAGGAGCTGGGAATGATCAACTTAGGAATCATAAAATGCCATTTAAAGTACAGCTTTCGCAACACCTGGGGCAGCCTTCATACCCACTAGGTGCCTATAGTCTTGGGGACTGGATAAAATGTTTGTAGTGAGGACACCGTTGCTGCGGCCTCCCCTCAATGAATGGAGGCTTTTGGACTGTTATTATTACCATATCAAAGATTTTAATTTCACTGAGCAACTTGGAGGTGCTCTTAACAGAAGATACTAATCTCTAATGTTCACATGGGACTAGTTTGAACTACATTTTCGCTCCAACCATAGGCCCTGCATTCAATATGTATCTTAACATTCTGTGCTCAGTAATTAACAGCATAAATACAGTTCAACCTTGAACACAGGTTTGTACTGTGTGGGTCCACATATATGCAGATTTTTTTCAATAAAAAATACATTGGAAACATTTTTGGAGACTTGTGACGATGTGAAAAAAAAAAACATTTTCTTTTCTCTAGCTTACTTCCCTGTAAGAATTCAGTGTATAATATATGTAACCTACAAAGTATGTTTTAACTGACTGCTCATGTCATCAGTAAGACTTCTGGTCAGTAGTAGGCTGTGAGTAGGCAGGGCCTGGGGGGAGTCAAGTGTTAGATGTGGACTTTGTGTGGGGAGTTGGGGCCCCTAACCTCCATGTCGTTCAAGAGTCAGCTGTAGAGGACAATATAAAACACACACATAAAAGAAGAAAGAAGGAAATGAAAAAAAAACCCCACAACACTTGAAGCTCTAATGATCTGGCCCCAAACGGAACTCAGTAGGATGGAGGAGCAATGGCTCTGTGAGAACTGCCCCACCTCTTTGGGCCTGAGGAGATCGTCCAAGGCTGGAGGGACCCTGTGGATCATTCACAGACCAGGAACCCCGTGGGTGCTGGGGGCCTGCCAGTTCCTTGGCCTCTGCCTGCCCCGCACATGCCAGGGGCCCGATGGCCTGCAGGACCATGCGACTGGCTGGGACACTGGCCTCTGGCTTTGGCCTTGGAGCCTCAGGCTGCTACCATCATGTCTGCAGCTGCAAACTCCTGCTCCGAACCCAGACTTTGTGTCCAGGTGGTTGAGCGGCTACCCTGGGTTTAATGTAAGGGGCCACCGAGCCCTCTGCCTGCTGGCCCGGGGTTTGGGGAACGTGTGAGGAGCGGGCCTAAGGCAGGCAACTGAGCTCCTTCGACGTGTCACAGGTCCACGTCCTCGTGGTCTCTTCAGCTTTCAGGATCTTTTGGGTAAAATGCTGCAAACTGAAGGTATGAAGAGACCAGAGACTGGCCTCACTCCATGTGTTCATCTGTTTTAATACCACCATCTGTTTCATCGGAGGTCCCTTCGGGATACAAAGACCAGTTTTTCAAGATTCTTTGTCTCCAGGCCCCTTGGCTGGAAGTTCATGCTCACCTGAACTAAGGACCACATCTGCCTGTAGGGTCCTGGACACATCAATAAGGGACCATGCCTGCCTGCAGAGTCCTGGGCTCATCACTAAGGAGCCACATCTGTCTGCAGAGTCCTGGCACCTCTTCAGGAGCCCTGCTCATAAAGCCTTTCAGTGAGCCAGAGCTGTACATAATAAAGACTTTGTGCTTCTGGATATTTTTTTAGACTGAAAGGAAACTTTCCCACTTTCTCTGCCTTTGGCTTCAGTCATTTGAAATGGCAAAAGTTTTAAAATTCCAACGTGGAAATTTGCTTAATAAACAGGAAAGGAATTTTAAAGACCCACCACTGAGCATGAAAGTTAACCCCATGGGTGCCAGTCCTTAGGCACAGACAGCTTCTCTGGCTGGTGTTTGGCGGGGTTCTCTATGCAGTGGTCCTTCCACATCACAGTTGCTGAGAGCTTTGATTATGTGAACATATGCTTTTCTAACATGAAAATTAAAATAAAAAGCAGACATACAAAATGATCTCATCTATACATGATTTGTGTGACCACAGATTCACTTTTAGGTGACAACATTTATTCATTCACCAAATATTTATTGAGTTTTTGGTTTTATGGGGTAATAAAGAAAAAGAAAAACAAATTGAGGTTGAAAGCTTAACATCCAATGAAGAGAAATAAGGCACACAAATAAGTTCAAAGGTGAATGGGGAAACATTCAGGTGAAAAACAAGCATTGTAGGAATTCAAAAGAAGTATGTTCCTGGCCCCAAAGGAAGAAGTAAGAGAGATCCCTGGCAGGAGGTAGCATGAGCTTGGCCTTGAAAGGTGGGAGGTGGGGTGGATTAAAGATGGTCCAGATTCTTTGATGCTCTCCCATTGAGAAATGGCATCTTTGTCCCTCTTCCTGAATGTGAGCAGGTCCTGTGATTGCTTCACTCAATAGAATACAGAGGCATAGATTCCTGTGAGTTTCCAGGACAATGCCTTAAGATTCTGAGAGTGTCCTCTTCTTGTTGGAAAGGCTGACCTTGGAATACTCTCTCTGGGAGCCCTGAGCCTCCCTGCAGCTGCCCTGAGACCCTCATGCTGTGAGCGCTTCCGTTGACAATCTCAGCCTGAGCCCTGCCTTTCCAGCTACCTCGACTAAGTTACCAGACATGTGAGCAAAGCTCTCTGGGACTGTCGAGTGCAGCCTGCCTGCCACCTGCACTGTCCGGTGAGCTCCATCAGCGCCACATGGAGCCTAAGAACCACCCAGCTGAGCCCTGCAGAGATAGGTGCCCAGAGCAGCAGGGATTTGACAAGCAGGAATGAAGGCCCAATGGCCTCCGAGAGTGGAAATGCTGTGAGCCAAGTCATGAAGGTGCAGAGAATAAATTCAGAAATTGAGTTTTGGGGAAATCAGGGAATGTACAGGAAGTATACAGGAAAAAATAACTCTTGCACACATTAAAAAGCTAGATAGAGAATCTGAAGGTCATGTGTATGTCATGTCATCTGTCAGTGGAATGCCACTGAAGTTCTATGTGTTCTAAACTTTTGGTCATGGAAATTTGTACATATACACAGAGAATAGTACAGTGATCCTCTGTAGACATCTAATTTTGGGCCCAAGCAATGTACAAGTGGTTTCCTAGCAAAAGAATTATCAATATTTGTTAGTCTTTTTCCTGAAATTTTATTTTAAGGCAAATCTCATCCATTACATCATTTTACGCATAAATATTCCAGTATGAAGTTCTAATAGATAAAGCCTTTAAGAAGTAACTGTAAAATCATTTTATACCCCCCAAAATTAAAAATCTTAATAAGAAACCCATTCCACAATCAAGTTTCTCCTGTCAAATTTCTGATAGTGTCTTCTCATTCTTGTTTGGTTTCACTCAGAGTCAAACTGGACCCCACACACACTGCGGTCATCTCTGAGACCTCCTGTGATCAGTGGCATCTCTGTGTCCAGAGCTGCCCTCCTTTCCATGATGTTGGCCCTGTGGACCGTCCCTGGTGAGCACGGGCTCCTAGCACCCTCACCAGGTGGTGTCACTTAGCATGCTCTTCCAGCACCGTGTTTCCTGTGAACCAGGAGTGAGGGAGGAGGACTCTTGGTTACTGTGGCGTTTCGAGGATGAGGATGCGAAGTCAGGGCTGTGTTTGAGAAGGTTGGTCTGACAATGCATAATGAGGTGTGGGGTACACGGACCCATACAAACTGAGGGTTTCCAAGCTTCTGGCCAAGGCTGGAGGCTGGGGATGGGGAAGGAGCTCACAGGTGTCAGAGACTGTGAATGGACAGGCTGGAGGGGAGTTGTGATAGTGATAATCATTCCTAACTTTTCTGGTGCTTGCTACATGACAGGCTCTGCACCTGTAGTCTCTGATCTCAACTGCTAAATAATATTGCAGTTGAGATTTAGAGAAGTTTTAGAGAAGGAGGCCTAGAGAGGACATGGGTTTTATGCATGCAAAGGCAACTCACTGTCAGTAGGCTCTTCCAGCACTGGCTTCCCATCTGTCCCCTCCCTGTGACAGATGCTACTGACCCTCTGGCCCCTGGGATGTGGGCTGGAGAAGTGTGGAGGTGGCCTGTGAATGAGCTCACCTCCATCACTCCCTGGGGAGAGGAATCAGGGCCTGATACTCACGAAATGTTCTTCTCATCCACTGGCAATTATTTGAAAATAATTTTCTGTAGAATCCTTGTTGTCTTATCAATTCTATATTAAAACAGTAATCAAAGTTTGTTTGTTTTTTAAATATAAGCTCATAAAAAAATTAGGACTCAATATTCACTTTGTCTCCAAATCCTACAACAGTATGAGCTGGGTAGAGGAGACTTCATTCTTCTTGGAATATTTGAATTAACAAAAAATAAAATTGCCACTCCGCATTTTCAACTGTTAATGGGAGAAGGGACATGTGCGAGGGTTTGAAATGTAGGCCTGGTTCCAAAAGAAAACTGTCCGGGGAGGCGGCTGCTGTTCTCATTGGCCACATGAACTCCTCATCAAAACCTAGTTAAGAGATGAGAATTTACATGTTACATCAGCAAACACTGTCTGAGACGCACAGCGAGGGGGGATGTTTCCACAAGATAAACGAGACACTATAGTTAATATTTTTAGTGTATACTGTGAACCAATCCAAACAGCATGCTGACTTTGTGTTCGCTCTGATTTCCTTCCTAATAATACATGTCTTGTCCCTGCGCAAGGGCAAATATATTGTGTTTTTGTTGTTTTGTCATCGTCACCCCCTCCAGCAGTTTCCCCAACGGTAAGCCTGTCCCTGCGATCGTTCGCTGTTTCACATTATCTTTCTTCTCTGGCGCCTGGGAAGCGGGCGCAACCAGTTCTGGGGGGTCCCTACAGGCGCTTCACACGCTTCCTGCGCTTCACACGCTTCCTTCGCTCCACCGGCATCGTCAGCATCCTCGTTCTCACTGCCTGCTGCGGACTCGGCTGCTTTACGGGGAGAGCTGATTACACGGTGGGGTGGTGAGCACCTACCACGGGAAGGTGTGAACCACGAGACACCAGATGAAGAAGGAAGCTATCGGCCGAGGCCAGACCGGACCTTCGGCCCCTAATGGTGGGTAATTGCGCAGCGGGGCCGCCCTGCGGCGGAGGCCCAGGAAGATCAGGCAGGGGCCTGGCCGATGGCAGTTGGAACAAATCGCCCACCACACCGCCCCTCAGCGTCCTCTGCCCGTGAGCAGGTCGGGACTGAGGGGCTCGGGCGTTTCCTGCGGCCTCACGTCGCGGCCGTCCAGGGCTCGCGGCTCCCAGGGCGCGGTGGGGCGCGCCGCCCGGCCAGCATCTCCAGAGCTCGGCCCTCCCGGTTCCCACCGGCTTTTCTAGCGGCGTGGGTTGGAGCGGGGTGTTTTCCTGGGCCGCCTGCGGCTCTGAGCCCGCACTGTGGAGCTCCGAGTCTTTCAAACCACCCCGAGCCCAGCGCTGCCAAAGCGCTCCAAGTGCGGCCTCGGGAGGAAGGGGGAATTCCGAAGACCCCTCTGCCGCCAGGCGGTCTCCCCCCCTCCCCCCGCCCCCCGGCCCCTGGCCCGCAGCCCTCCCCGGGCCGCCCTGCGGCGCTCCTCGGTGGCCTTGGCGCCGCGCCGGGAGCGGGGCTGGGGGCTGGCGCGGCGCCCGCCGGGCAGGCAGGCAGGTCCCGCCCCGCAGGCTCGCAGGGAGCGCCCGCCGTCCGCGCCCCTCTCCGCGCCCAGTCCTCCCGCGAGCCGCGAACGGAGCGCACGTGTCCCTCTTGCCGCTCCGCGCCACCATGGCCGCCTCCTCCGCGCGGCCCGCCGTCCTGGCCATGACCGCGCTGGCGCTGCTCCTGACGCTGTGCCTGGGCCCACGTAAGCTGGCGACGCCGGGGCGCCGCGGAGGCCGATCAGGGACGGGGTGGGCCTAGGGACCCACCCTGCGGCCGGGCGAGGGGCGATAGGGGTCTTGGGTTTTGCGCTTGCAGGAGGGGGAACGGCGCGTTTGGGCGGCGGACAGAGTACCAGGGTCAAGGGCCGGGTCTCAGACGTGCGTAACCTTGAGTGCGAATGAGGACCGAAAGTCAGAAGGACGGACAAGAGGCGTTTGGAGCCTAATGTAAGGAGCAAAGCGGTTTGGGGAGCTTTGGGCGGGGCTGCCCTCCAGGACTGAGGGGAGTCCAAGGCATCATCACCGAGATTCCCTTCCAGTCGCTCCCCAAATGGGTTAAGTTCCAGGTCTGCGGAGCTGCCAGCAGTCTTCACAGCCCAGACAGGGGCACTGCTCTTAGGGAGAAATCCTTGCCCTTCTCTGCATGGGCCTCAGTGAAGACGCTGAAAATTTCAGGTTCGTTCCCAATAAAACATCTACATTCACACACACGCACCCAAAATGAAGCAGTTCGGTGGGTGTGCAGACATCTGAACCCTGCGAGTCCACAGACCCCAGCTTACGAAGGGCAACCTGAAATATGAAATAGTACGTTTTGTCCTGACCGTATTGCCTGCCTCTTGATGAGACGCCAGTGGCCTCATGAATGCAGGAGCACCGTAAAGGCTCAGGTTCAGCTTGGACAGGCAGGCATTGTGATCCCTGACCTACTGCAAAGGGTACTGGGGCTGGGAGGTGTGCAGTGACTCGGCCAAGCCCCTGAAGCCGGTCCTTTTCCCACTGCAAAGCTGTTGGGCGCTGTCTAATGGAAATGGAAGCTCCTTGATTGCTCAGCTTCTGTATTGTGCCTCTTCAAATCAGGTGTGGAAACCCAGACTCCTGATGGAGGGCAGGGAGGGGCCAGGCAGCAGGAACCCTGAGGTCAGAGCCCTGGCGTTGCTGCAACAGCCGGGGACCAGTTCCAGTGTGTGTGGGGGGGGATCACTGCTGTTCTAAACTACCACCACAAGGAAGGCTAATCAATAGCTCCCGTTATGTGATTTCTTTACCTCCCTGTTTTGTTCCTCCCATTTTAAGAAGCATGTCTGAGTGAAGTGAGTGAGCCTTGGCTATAAGCCATTCCTTTTCAGGTTGTATTTTATATTGTTCATTCCGAGAACATATTGAAAGTCATTTAAAATATCGTCATTGAGCTGGAATGTGAACATAACATACCAAATGAAAATCTTCATATCTATGAAGAGCATACAGGACTCTGTGTGACACCTGATAACATTTAATGGAGAAAATGATCATTGCCCCTTCTTGATCAATGTATTAGTAGTTGTTAGCTCCTTCAAAGGGGGCATCCTGCAATTCTCAGTGAGTTGGGGAATCTAATGGCGGGGAACTTGATTTGATAAATTCAGGAGTGCCTATTATCACAGCCTGGGAATAATGACAGGTGATGTTGGGGTAAAAAATACTACAGGAAAAAAATCACAGCTATTCATTTGTTCTTCATTCCTTTCTCCAAACAAATTTAGTGTGGCATCGAATTATATCTATTAATATTTATAGTTCACTGTGTAGTAATTGGCAGAGGCAACATTAATGATTCATAATTTAGGACTTCTCCCTGCTTTGCAGTTGGATAGCTGAGATTTGGTGAGGTTTTCATTTCTGGAACAGCAGTGACACACATTTGCTGCAATAAATTGCAGCCTCCTGGCAAATGCCTAAGACGTGTGTCTGTTTCCACATCAGGCCACATTTCCTCCTTCATTGTAAGTGCTTTCACAGAAGGCACACAGATGGAGGGACAGTTCTATATGTGTGACCCTGTGGGTTGTTAGAGATCAGCAAACGTTAAGATATTAATGAATGCTGATATTGGTACTAAGGAGTGTAGCTGCCTGCTTCAACAAATGTTTTCATAGATTTCTTCTTGGACTTAGTGTTGGAAGGGAAGCACAGCCTTCAAGAGTGGCCCCAGCCCATCTAATTAAACAGTCCCCTCCAGGGGAGCCTCAGCAAGCACCTCTCTCTGCTGATTTATGCTCAGATGCCTCTAGCAGCTCTTGATGGGGAACCTCTCGAGGTGACTCATTTCATCTTTCGGTGGCTGTCCAGGTATTGGGAACCTACTTCCTACCCTCTTCCATGGCCCAGTGGCCCCTTAGGGCCATGGTTCTCCTCCCAGAAGTTCCATTTCTCTAGGTTAAACATGGAAATGCCTCTAAGTTTTTCTCACGTAATACATGTTTGGGGCCTTCCCTCCCTGGACCCTTGCCTCGACCACAGCTCCAGCCTGTCTGTGACCTTCTGCAACAGGATGGCCTGAACTGAGCCAAACAACAGAGATAGTGATGGAACAGACATGAGACAATTATGCTCTTTTCTCAATTTGCTATCCTTTTATTAATGTGGCCTAAAACTGCAATTGCTTTTTAAATAACCACATCACTGTAGACTGCCATGAGCATAGACAGTGACAGCCACTGAACTCTCTGACAGGCAGCTATCTGCTGTGCTTCTGTCTCAGGGCCCCCCACCCTGCTGCACAGCAGATACCCAGCCTCCTAGGGAAGTGTTAGGACACCATCCCTTGCACCCCAGGACTTCAGCACCTCTTGTGATATTTAAGAGAGACCTACCAACTCCCTGATGAGACTATTTTTCACATACAGCATCAGGCCATCATTAGAAAGCTGCTTTGTCCCTGTCAGCACAGCTGGTCACCTCATTTTGCTGTGTGCTTCAGATTATGCAAGTTTACAGGGGTGTTTTTGGCAATCATTTGCTGAATCACTTTTGGAATCATTTCTCAAATCATACTCCATTGTAGCAGTTAATATATATATTTTTAGTGCACATATACTAAATATCTGTAACCAGATCATTTGAAGGCTTGGTAAATTTTTTAACGAAGTTTGTACATTTTTCACGACAGTTCATAGTAATGCTTTACTAAGTAGTGCAATGGATTTTTAGTTTTAATCCCTGTGCCAGTTTTGGAGGGTGTTGGTAATACATATATGATGTACCAAAAAATAAAAAAACCCTGGTCCCTCAAGAGTCTTCCCACACCAGGCTCCCTGGCTGGCACCCCCACTCTACCTGCAGGTAGGTAGCACCCACATACAAATACTGACGGGGGCTGAAAGGTGAAGTGGCTGTTTATGAACCATGGGTGTGCTGAGTGACTTGGGCCCAGAGGCATGTGAATTCCAGTTTTGTAAACACTGGGCACACTAACAAAGCACATGCAAGTAAAGTGCAGCTATGGGCAGCCTGTTTGTGAACTTTGGCTAAAAACGTGTTTGCTTTTTCCCAACTGCATAGTAAATTCTTTAAGCAGGGATTCTTAATCTTATTTGGGTCCACGATACTGTTGTCTGCCAAAGGCTATGGCTCCTGTTCCCAGAAAACTATACCTTGGCAGATGCGAACACAGGCCTTGGGACCTGTCTGTGGAGGCGGGTGCCCTGTGTTAAGGACCTGCCCCCTGCCCTCAGTGAGAGTCCCTGTCCTGGGGCCAGACGAACTCCTTACAGCTGAACATGCTCTGCTCACTACTTAGGAGGCTTTTCCCCAGGAGCTTTGGCTACCCCCTCACGGGACAAGCCTTATACCCCATGTAGCACTTGGGATCAGAGGCATCTAAATCATCAAACCAGCTCACCAGGTGGAGGTGGGTGTTCTATTCAGCAGACATGCTATTTTCTATTAAAATGATTGAGCTGATTAGAAACACTTTTAGAACTGAATAAAAATAACACAAATGATGTCTGATTACAAGATGATCAGGCTAGCTAGAACTAGGCTGAATCTTTAAAGAGGTAAGGAGGGTTCCTTGGCTTGTGATAGCATAACTCTAATTTCTGCCTGCTCCAGCTTCAACAACTGCCTCCTCTGTGTCCCCTTTTCCTCCTATAGGGGCACCACTTACTGGATTTAGAGGCCACCTTAAATCCAGTATGAGATAACCTCTTGGTCCTTAGCTACTATGTCTGTAAATATCCTATTTCCAAATAAGTTCACATTCCGCGGTTCTGGGTGGATATAAATTTGGGGGGGGACATTATTCAGTCCACTGTGCTATGAAAGGTGACAGTCTGCAGGAAGGTACATATGACAAATGGCTGGCTCTCAGGGTAAGACATAAGGGCAGAAAGAACAATCAGTTTTCCTAGGGCCCAGTTCACATCCCAACTCCCTTGGCCAGCCATGGGCACTGTCACCAGGGTAAGCCATGTGCAGCCTGAATTGTTCTTCCTGGAGGACAGGGCATGCAACAAGCATTAAATACTGTGATCCTGCCAAGCTGCCAAATCCAGATGGGGAATGCGGTGATTTTTTTCCAGCTCTGATTTCTACATTTTAAAAGGTACAGTGCAACTCTGAAAGGATTTCTATTTTCATTCCTTTAGGTGGCATAAGTGGAAATAAACTCAAGCTGATGCTTCAAAAATGGGAAGGTAAATACACCCCAAGTGGATAAGGGTTGCATTCTTAAGTGGATTGAAATAAAATGGCAATGCTGAATGTGCTCATTGGAGTCTCATATTTGGAAAATCAGAAGTGTTTACTCCTTAAAAGACTAGCAGATCTGAAGGGCTTATTCTGTGGGTATGTGGTGTGCTTTTTTATTAGATAAATATTATTGCTGGTAAATGTTTGAAGGTTGTTTTTCTGAGAACTGTCAGTGTGGACTCAAAGATAAAACAAACAGCATTACAATGTTAATTGAATGCTGTGTATTTCAGAACCATGATGCCCTTTAGAGCACATGTTTGAATTTAGAGCACATAAGACAGCTGGCAGCGTGCATGCAGAACAGTACTGTTGTGGTACTCTGTATCCAGTTAGCTTGGGGGCACGGTTAGGCAGGAAAAAACGTTTTGTTACTAACACCTGCCGTGAAAAGTACAAAAATGTTCGTAAAATATGGAACAGTCCGGGAGCCCTACGTTATGAGCTCTGGGCCTGCTGTAATCAGTCAGACCAGCCGTTCCAGCTGTGTGCTCTGGGAATGCCACTTTCCCTTGCACGTTCATCTTCACCTATAATATGAAGAAGTTACCCATTCCTCAGATATTAGGAAGTGTGACCGCATTTCTGACGTGAACACTTATTCTTCACCCCCTAGTTAACGGGAAGGCTAGCAAGCTGACATCTGCTCCCTGACGCGGGCGCTCAGCACTTACTCCCACGCTTCCCAGTGAACCCCCAGGTGTCCGCCCAGGTGCTGACCACACAAAGCCCCTCCCGGGGGCCGGGGACTCCTGGAGGGCTCTCAGCATCCTTCCTAGCACCGTCACTGCTCACAAGGCCCTGGTCCACCCTGACAGACGGCCCTGCTCTGTGAGCCGCGGTGGGAAGCTCTTGCAGGCCAGCCAAAGGTGGGGCCATAGAGCAAACCACCGAGATAATCACAACTCCTGGTGTACATCTCAGCTTTTATTCAAGTTGAGACACACATACTGAGCACCAACTGTGTACAAGAGTACGACAGGCCCTGAGGGAAATAGACGAACAAGAGGTAAGAAAACAAATCCTCTATTTATCTAGGTACCAACGAACACACAGGGCCCTTTACTCCTATTATCCTGTGCACCCTTCATGACCACACTAAGATGGGGACTGCCCATCCAGCGTTACAGATGAGGGGACAGAGGCAAAGCGAGACAGCAGGGGCAAGCCTGGGGCATGCTGCTCTCCTGAGCACATCCTGCAGCAACCGTGCCTTTCCAGCAGCTGGGACCATGATGGAAAGGCAATAGAGGACATGGTAAAGCAAGGGGCAGGACCTTTCCAGTCTCAGCGGCTCGTCGTCAGTGGTCCATGAGGCTCAGAGATGGTGGCCCAAGGTGGCACCGGGGTCCCAGCAAGCTGCTGTGAGAAGCTGTATCACTAGGCTGGGCTGGGTCCTGGGCTCAGCCTCACCCTCCAGTGCTTTTCCTTCCTAGTCTCCTGAGCAGGCACAGTGCCCTCATTTGCATATACAGCAAACTGTTGTCTCCTGAATGCAGAGCCCAAAGGGTAGGCATGGTGAGTGGCTGCAGGGAGTGAGCTACCCTTTGTGCGATCCCTGGGCCCTAGAGACTGAAGGCTCGCCTGGGTCCCTTACACATCCGTGCCGCAGGAGAACTGACTCACAGGCAGCAGGCAGACTGGTGATGTGGGGCTGCTTGTCATCACACGCCATGTCGGAACGGAGCGGAAGTCAGAACATGTATATGTGGTGGGACAGGGGAAGCAGATGAACATTAGAGAATCCACCCCCCGCTCCCAGTAAGAAAAGAAATCACGCTTTGTACTGGGGATGGGGAATCACTCATTTCAGCACCTGCTCCAGCCGAGACCAGCGTGGCTGTTGATGAGAGCAAAGCCAAGGAATTCCTCGGCAGCCTGAGGCGCCAGAAGCGGCAGCTGTGGGACCGGAGCCGGCCGGAGGTCCAGCAGTGGTACCAGCAGTTCCTCTACATGGGCTTTGACGAGGCGGTGGGTGTCCTCACCTGCGGGAGGCCTGACTTCCTGCACAGTGGGGTGGGGACGGGGCTCAGCTTGTGGAATCGGAGAAAATCAGGCTTCCCTTTCGCTCCAAAGGCCTAGGCCCCATTGTATGAGAGCTATCCGGGCGTTAGACTATATTCCCATCTGTGGAAGGACTCAGCTTGATTTTCCCATCACACTACCCCCAAATGCAAGTCTCTCCGAACATGACTGGGAAGAATTCCAGAGACATCCCCCTCCAAAATGGCTGGGACTTAGATTCACAGAGAATCTCATTTTCCTAGGAGTCCTTTTATCTATACAGTTTGCCTGAGTGTCCTTAAAATAACTCACAACCTCCCAAACGTATTTTCAGCCTTACCTCAAAAAATGTCAGGAACGGCAAGGTCAAGGCTAGACCTGTGAGGACAATGGACAGAGATGCCCACTGACTTTAGAGAGGTGGGGCTTCACAGGTGTTCCTTGGAAAAACATGTCAATATGTTTGCAGGAAAAGATGGTTTTGTTCATGTGTCCAGGTAGGTGAGCGGACATGTTCACCAAGCTAAGGAACAGGAATGCTTATAATCAAGACTCCCAGCCAGGGAACAGGTCCAGGTAAGACAGCAGTAGTGTCGCTGCACAGGAGTAAGTCTGTCGGTCACGGGGTAGACACAGCCTGCCAGCCAGCCAGGGGGAAGGTGAGGGGCCACATCTCCAGCTGGGGCAGGTGAGCCTGCGACTTACACTGTGAATAGAGGGTGTATATAGAATGTGGCGAGGTGAAGAACAACTCTTCAGAAACATTTTTAATGGCTGCAGAGAATAACCATGTAGCTGGATCATAACACTCTTCCCCTTCCCACCCACTGGACATACGGGTTGTTCCCTATTTTTTTGCTACTCACATATAATTTTTTTTGTGCAAATTGCTAAACACGTATAGGCAAGCACTGTGCCAGGCATGATTCTGAGTACACATATAAATTAACATTCGTAACAAACCAAAAGTCAGGTACTGTTATTTGCATTTTTGTGTACAGTTTGTCCTGTATTTAGTATTAACGTGCCCAGTGGAGTTACTAGGGCAAAAGGGAGACTCACACAGAAGGGCCTGTAAGCCTGTTGTGTGTTCCCTTAAGTAATGTGTGAAAGCACCAATTTTCTTGCATCTTCAGCAGCATCTGGTCTTTTCATTAAAAATATACTTATTTGATAGATGGAAATGCAGTGTTCTCTCTTACAATTTTGCATTTCTTTGATTTACCAATATCTACAGTTTATGAAAGTGGGTATTGAGAGTTTAACATGGAGAAATGACAAAAATAATGACTGGCAACAAAACCAGAATAAAGATGAGGAGCAAATAAGATTATATGCACAGAAAAGTCCAGAGGAAATACATCAGGCACCACTGTGGTTGCCTCTGGCAATGGAATGATGACCCTCCTTTTCCTTTGCTCTGCTCCCACATACAGATTTCTAAATACAAGTCTGTATTAGTTCTGTATTCACAAAACATTTAAAAAATTTACTGAAAAATACACTTTAAGCCAAAACCTCAAACAAAATCATAAAATGAGAAAAACTAAGGAACCACATTATTTCACTATGGGAAAAACTGCAGTGTTGTGAGAAAAGCAAGGGTTTTCCTGGTCAAGGTGGAGGCTGAGGGGGCACTTAGAAGAGGCCGGAGCCCCGGGCTGAGCAAACAGCACGAGTCATCTCTCCAGCCGGCACAGTCTGGCCCATTGCTCCTCCACAGTGGGTGGGTGGCCACACAGAACACATCACAGAGTTCTCAGATATTAATGTTCACTGGCAGTCAATATACAGTAAAAGTAGATGACAGACTCAACCACTAGAAAATTCGATCTGGGGGTGTGGCGTGGTGCCTGAGAATCTGCACTTCACAGCGTACCTCGAAATTTGGATGCAGGAGTCCACTGGCCACACTTTCAGAAAAGCTGGACCCAAAGCCCCAGCTTCTGGACATGCTTCACCCTCCTCAGGCCATCTCTCTGCTCCCCGCCTTTCTGCCCTCACACAAAATCTCACCCAGTCCTGAGCATTGACACATCTAAGTCCCAGTCTAAATCCATCTTGCACCTTCACCAGCAACAACAAAATCTCTCCTTTAAAAAATGGATTAACAGCCAAGACCAGTGGCCCAGGCTGGAAGTGGGAATGTCATTCTGCACGTCCCACTCATCTTGAGCTCCCCTTCCCTTACTTGTGTTAACTACACCCATCTACTGGGGTGTCTCTCAGGGACCGCAAGCTTCTTCAAGGCAGGGAATCTAGGACTCGTTTTGACTGGCCCTCCAGTGCCCAGCACATGGCCTGACGTGCGGTGCCCTCTTAAACAGTATCTGTGGAATCAGTAAATGCACTGTGCACGCTCTCTCCACCACCACAGGTCTGATCCCAAGTACCCAAAGTACCTGCCCTGTGGCTCAAATGTGCCAGTGCAGTGGCTGTTGTAATGCAGCCAACATTTGTCAAGCACCTGCTCTGTGCACAGGAGTGGGCCTGGTCAGGCATCGGATGGGGAGACAGACATATCTGCGTCAGTAGAACATGCACAAAGCCTGGGCACAGTCCAGGCTGTGCCTGTATTTGGTAGATGTCTGTGTTACCTACCAAGAAAGAGAAAAATGTTTTAAACTTATAAAGCTTATATGATAGAAGTTTTTAAGGGTAAGGGTGTGCATTCTTTTGGGAAAAACAGCTTGGATCCGTACCCTGCAGCTGGCCATATGGTGCTCTAAGCACGGAACACTAAAACAGGAGTTACAAGTTCGGGCTCTTCATCACTGAAGAACAACCCCCCAGCCCCCGACTCTGCCCCAGAGAGAAGCCAGCACAAAGGTGTGGTCTAGGAATAGTGTGTGTCCTTAAGTCCATTCTCTATTGTTCTTTTTCTCCAGAAATTTGAAGATGATATCACCTACTGGCTAAACAGAGATCGGAATGGACACGACTACTACGATTCCTACCAACGGCACTATGACGAAGATGCTGCGATTGGCCCGCGGGGCCCCCACAGCTTTAGACACGGGGCCAACGTCAACTATGACGACTACTAGCCAGCACCAGGCGTGGCCTCTCCACGGTGCCTGCGGTGCTTGGTTTCTGGAGTGCTTCATTTCAGCAGATAGTTCCTACCTGCTTCCTGTGACCAGAAAGGAAGAATTAAAGCTAAGAATGTGAATGCCTTTTGATGTGCAAGTACCTAATAATGCATTTCATTTAAAATTAGAAATAAAAGCATTTTGTTAAAAAGTCTCAGAATTCATTTGGATGAAAATTAAGCTGATGACCATTTCCTTCCCCTGAGTGTCTCTGAAGCTGGAGCATCCACCCCGTTGTCTCTTCCAGAGCTCGCATCACCACTGGGCAGGCCCTGACTGAGCAGGCGTCTTCGTCTGTCACAACCCACTCCACACTCAGTGCAAGACATAAAACCAGCAGGAAGTTTTAGTTGAGAACTATTTAAACCTACAGAACACGGTTTCGAGTATTCTAACCATTTGACGGGTGGTTGAGGGCTTTCTGGCTCCAGGCCCTCAGCTAGAGCTGGACCTGTTTACTATTCTCATTCAGGAAGTGAAGGGTAATAGAGGAAAACCCAGACTGGTTGATTTCAGAGCTTTACTTATCTTAAAAAATTAAAGGACAGTGAATTCAGGAAAGATGCAAGGATATACTTCACATTATATAAACCACCTGAGGGAAGGACAGGACGAGCTGCTGGGGAAGTAGTGGGTGCCGAGGAAAGGGTGGGAAGGAGATAGGGTGGGAGCCATCCCGGCCAGGAGGGTGTCTGGTAACACCCACGCATGCCTACAGCCCGTCGGGGATGAGCAGTGTGGGGAGGTTTCACTTGGAATGGCTCTCATACTTCTCTGTGGGTCACAGACCCCTCTAAGGGAAGTTTTTTTCTCAGAAAAATGATACACAATTTTGCAGTCATTGAAACATCTATTCAGAAACCGTAGGTAATAACAAACCCTGGGCTTAGTAACAAGAATTGGCTTTAGGAGAGATGTTTATGGGCAATCACAACATCTGCATATAACGGTCATTCTTTTTCTTCTTGGGAATCCTTACAACTTTTAAAATCTGTGATAAAACATACATAAAATCTGTTCTAACCATTTTTAGGTGTGCAGTTCAGTGGCATTAAGGACATTCGCATTTTTGTGCAGCCATCACTACCACCCATCCCAGAACCTGTTCATCTTTCTAAACTGAAACTGTCCCAATTAAACAACAAATCCCCAGTTCCCTCCCCTGGCCCCTGGCAACCCCCAGCCTACTTTGTGTGCTTGAATTTGATGACTCTGGGTACCGCATACAAGTGGGGTCATACAGTGTTTGTCTTTTGGGGACTGGCTTATTCACTCAGCATAATGCCCTCAAGGTTCATCCATACTGTAGCACGTACAAGAATTTCCTTCCTTTCTAAGGCTGAAAAATATTCCATTGCATTTTATACCACATTTTACTTACCCATTCACCTGTCCATGGGCAGTTGGGTGGCTTTGACCTTCTATCGTGAATAATGCTATGAACCCGGGTGTACAAATATCTCTTCATGTCCCTGCTTTCATTTTGGGGGAATATGCCCAGAAATGGTATTACTGGATCATAGGGTGATTGTTTAATTTTTTTGAGGAACTGCCATACATGTTTTCCACAGTGGCTGTATGATTTGACATTCCCACCCTTAAAACTTTTATTCTCCTTCTTGACTATTGGGATGGTTCAAAACCCAGGGTGATGTTAAAGGAGAGTGGGGGGTGCTGGTGGAGACATTGTCACTTCATTACTAATCCTGAAGTGCCTGCCATGTTTTTCAGTAAAGTATGTTTGCTGGAAATTTTTTGTAGATACGTTTTATCAGGGAAAATTCTGTAATATTAAAACATATTAAGAAAGTTCTTAAGTATCATATGAATGTTAAATTCTATTGTTTAATCTGATGACATAACTTTTCTTTTTAATCTATTAATGTGAACTCTGTATTAAAATTCTAATTTAGACTCTAAATAGGCGGCTTCCGGGAAGATGGCGGCATGAGCAGGGCGACGGATATCTCTTCCCAAAACCATATGTATTTATGAAAATACAACAAATACAACTATTCCTAAAAAAGAGACCAGAAGATACAGGACAGGACACAGCCTGCAGTTACCCCTGAAAGGACTCGGCACCCCGCGAGGCAGGTAAGATACGGAGCCATGACCAGGCGGACCCGAGCACTCCCCCACCCCAGCGCACCGACGGGAGGACAGGATTCAGAGCCGGGAGGGAATGGAAGTCCAGGCCCACAAAATAACAGCCCTGGTGATGTGCGCCGGGAGTGCTGACACACATCACGTGGTGTATCGGAGATTGGAGAGGCAGAGGGTGCAGGATCTCAGCTTGGGAATGCACCGGGTCCTTGCAGCCGGCTACCAGGAAAAAAGAAAAGCGCACGCTTTTTTTTAGCAGTCTTAAAGAGACAAGGGCCCAGGATCGTCCCAGGCCACTCGACCCAGCAGGCTGGGAGTCCGGGGGAATTTCAGACCCCTTGGCTGGCGACTGGGAAAGACTAGCCGCACAAAGACTTCCAACAGAGATCAACAGCCTCCCCATTCGTTCCCGCCCTGGCCAGAGCTACAAAGGGCCCTGCGGAGCGGCGCGACCAGGGCTTTGAAATAGTGGAGCAACAGCGCCACCTACAGCATCCTCAAAGAATCTACTCCCGGTGAGCGTTTTTTTTTCTTTTTTTTTTTTAAGTCTTAAAGAACCCAGTTGACATATGTGACACCACCAGCTACCACTTCTAACGCCATGAAAAGACAGAGGAATATGGTACAAACAAAACTCACCCAGACCCAGACAATACCAGAGAGGGAACCTGAAGGGATGGAAATGCACAATCTTCCTGAAAAAGAATTCAGAATAAAACTCATAACCATACTGATGGATCTACAGAGAAATATGCAAGAGCTGAGGGAGGAAGTGAGGAAAGACAATACAGAATTGAGACAAGCGATCGATGGGCTTAGCAGCAGACTGGACGAGATGCAAGAGAATGTTAATGGAATAGAAATCAGAGAACAGGAATACAGAGAAGCTGAGGCAGAGAGAGATAAAAGGATTTCTAGGAATGAAAGAATATTAAGAGAACTGTGTGACCAATCCAAATGGAACAATATTCGCATTATAGGAGTACCAGAGGAAGAAGAGAGAGAAAAAGGGATAGAAAGTGTCTTTGAAGAAATAATTGCTGAAAACTTCCCCAAGCTAGGGAAGGAAATATTCTCTGAAACCACAGAATGCCACAGATCTCCCAAAACAAGGGATCCAAGGAAGACAACACCAAGACACATAATAATTAAAATGGCAAAGATCAAAGATAAAGACAGAGTATTAAAGGCAGCTAGAGAGAGAAAAAAGATCACCTACAAAGGAAAATCCATCAGACTTCTCAACAGAAATCCTACAGGTCAGAAGAGAACGGCATAATATATTTAAAGTAATGAAAAAGATGGGCCTTGAACCAAGAATATTGTATCCAGCACGATTATCATTTAAATATGATGGAGGGATTAAACAATTTCCAGGCAAGCGAAAGTTGAGACAGTTTGCCTCTCATGAACCACCTCTACAGGTTAGCTTAAATGGACTTCTCTAGAGGGAAGCATTCCTAAGGCTAAAAAGATGTCACCAGAGAAAATAAAATCATAGCAAAGAAAGCATACTATCCAAATACTAACTAAAGGCAAAGAATAAAACACCTAGCATATGAAGAATGGAGGAGGAAGAATAAGAAGGGAGAGAAATAAAGAAACATCAGACGATGTTTACAATAACTTAACAAGAAAGTTAAGTTAGATTGTTAGATAGTAAAGAATCAACCCTTGAATCTTTGGTAACCACGAATCTAAAGCCAGCAATGGCAATAAGTACATATCTATCGATAATCACCCTAAATGTAAATGGACTGAATGCACCAATCGAAAGACACAGAGTTACTGAATGGATAAAAAAGCAAGACCCATCTATATGCTGCTTACAAGAGACCCACATCAAACCCAAAGATATACACAGACTAAAAGTGAAGGGATAGAAAAAGATATTTCATGCAAACAACAAGGGGAAAAAAGCAGGTGTTGCAGTACTTGTATCAGACAAAATAGACTTCAAAATGAAGAAAGGAGCAAGAGATAAGAAGGACATTACATAATGATAAAGGGGTCAGTCCAACAAGAAGATATAACCATTATAAATCTATATGCACCCAACACAGGAGCGCCAGCATATGAGAAACAAATACTAACAGAATTAAAGGAGGAAATAGAAAGCAATGCATTCATTTTAGGAAACTTCAACACACCCCTCACTCCAAAGGACAGATCAACCAGACAGAAAATAAGTAAAGACACAGAGGCACTGAACAGCACACTAGAACAGATGGACCTAACAGACATCTACAGAACTCTACACCCAAAAGCAACAGGATACACATTCTTCTCAAGTGCACATGGAACATTTTCCAGAATAGACCACATACTAGACCACAAAAAGAACCTCAATAAATTCAAAAATATTGATATCCTACCAACCAACTTCTCAGATCACCAAGGTATAAAACTAGAAATAAATTTTAGAAAGAAATCAAAAAGCCTCACAAATACATGGAGACTTAACAACATTCTCCTAATTAATCAATGGGTTAATGACAAAATCAAAACAGAAATCAAGGAATATATGGAGAATAATGACAACAACAACACAAAGCCACAACTTCTGTGGGATGCAGCAAAGGCAGTCCTAAGAGGAAAGTTTATTGCAATCCAGGCCTATTTAAAGAAGGAAGAACATTCCCAAGTGAATAGTCTAAAGACACAATTACTGAAATTGGAAAAACAAGAATAAATGAGGCCCAAAGTCACCAGAAGGAGGGACATAATAAAGATTAGAGAAGAAATAAATAAATTTGAGAAGAATAAAACAATAGAAAAAATCAATAAAACCAAGAGCTGGTTCTTTGAAAAAATAAACAAAATAGATAAATCCCTAGCCAGACTCATTAAGAGAAAAAGAGAATCTACACACATAAACACAATCAGAAATGAGAAAGGAAAAATAACAACAGACCCCACAGAAATACAAAGAATTATAAGAGAATATTATGAGAATCTATATGCTAACAAGCTAGAAAACCTAGAAGAAATGGACAACTTCTTAGAAAAATGCAACCTTCCAAGACTGACCAAACAAGAAACAGAAAAACTAAACAGACCAATCACCAGCAATGAAATTTACTTGGTAATCAAAAAGCTACCCAAGAACAAAACCCCCGGACCAGACGGATTCATCTCTGAATTCTACCAGACATATAGAGAAGAAATAACACCCATTCTCCTTAAAGTTTTCCAAAAAATAGAAGAGGAGGGAATACTTCCAAACTGATTCTACAAAGCCAGCATCACTCAAATACGAAAACCGGGCAAAGACCTCACCAAAAAAGAAAATTACAGACCAATATCCCTGATGAACGTAGATGCAAAAATACTCAACAAAATATTAGCAAACCGAATTCAAAAATACATCACGAGGATCATACATCATGATGAAGTGGGATTCATCCCAGGGATGCAAGGATGGTACAACATTTGAAAATCCATCAACATCATTTACCACATCAACAAAAAGAAGAACAAAAACCACATGATCATCTCCATAGATGCTGAAAAAGCATTTGTCAAAATTCAGCATCCATTCATGATTAAAACTCTCAACAAAATGGGTATAGAGGGCAAGTACCTCAACATCATAAAGGCCATGTATGACAAACCCACAGCTAACATCATACTTAACAGCGAGAAGCTGAAAGCTTTTCATCTAAGATCGGGAACAAGACAGGGATGCCCACTCTCTCTGCTGTTATTCAACATAGTACTGGAGGTCCTAGCCACGGCAATCAGACAAAACAAAGACATACAAGGCATCCAGATTGGTAAAGAAGAAGTCAAATTGTCACTATTTGCAGATGACATGATACTCTACATAAAAAACCCTAAAGATTCCATTCCAAAACTACTAGAACTAATATCTCAATTCAGCAAAGTTGCAGGATACAAAATTAACACACAGAAATCTGTTGCTTTCCTATACACTAATGATGAACTAACAGAAAGAGAAATCAGAAAAACAATTCCATTCACAATTGCATCAAAAAGAATACCTAGGAATAAACCTAACGAAGGAAGTGAAAGACCTGTACTCTGAAAACTACAAGACACTTCTAAGAGAAATTAAAGAGGACACTAACAAATGGAAATGCATCCCATGCTCTTGGCTAGAAAGAATAAATATTGTCAAAATGGCTATACTACCTAAAGCAATCTACAGATTCAATGCAATCCCTATCAAACTACCAACAGCTTTCTTCAATGAACTGAAACAAATAATTCTAAAATTCATATGGAGCCACAAAAGACCCCGAATAGCCAAAGCAATCCTGAGAAGGAGGAATAAAACAGGGGAATTACACTCCCTGACTTCAAGCTCTACTACAAAGCCACAGTAATCAAGACAATTTGGTATTGGCACAAAAACAGACCCACAGACCAGTGGAACAGAATAGAAAATCGAAACATTAACCCAAACATATACAGTCAATTAATATTTGATAAAGGAGCCTTGGATATACAATGGGGAGATGACAGCATCTTCAGCAGCTGGTGCTGGAAAAACTGGACAGCTACATGTAAGAGAATGAAACTGGACTACTGTCTAACCACATACACAAAGGTAAACTCACGGTGGATCAAAGACCCGAATGTAAGTCATAAAACCATAAAACTCTTAGAAAAAAACATAGGCAAAAATCTCTTGGACAATTAATGATAATAAAATAAATTATATTTAAAAAAAAGAACAAACAAACAAACAAACAAAAAATCTCTTGGACATAAACATGAGCGACTTCTTCATGAACATATCTCCCCGGGCAAGGGAAACAAAAGCAAAAATGAACAAGTGGGACTATATCAAGCTGAAAAGCTTCTGTACAGGAAAGGACACCATCAGTAGAACAAAAAGACATCCTACAGTATGGGAGAATATATTCATAAATAACGTATCAGATAAGGGGTTGACACCTAAAATATATAAAGAACTCACTGCACCTTAACAAACAAAAGGCAAATAATCCAATTAGGAAATGGGCAGAGGACATGAATAGACACTTCTCCAAAGAAGAAATTCAGATGGCCAACAGGCACGTGAAAAGATGCTCCACATCACTAATCATCAGAGAAATGCATATTAGAACCACAATGAGATATCACCTCACACCAGTGAGGATGGCTAACATCCAAAACAAAAACAACAACAAATGTTGGCGAAGATGTGGAGAAAAGGGAACCCTCCTACACTGTTGATGAGAATGCAAATTAGTTCAACCATTGTGGAAAGCAGTATGGAGGTTCCTCAAAAAACTCAAAATAGAAATACCATTTGACCCAGGAATCCCACTCCTAGGAATTTACCCTAAGAATACAGCAGCCCAGTTTGAAAAAGACATATGCACCCCTATGTTTATCACAGCACTATTTACAATAGCCAAGAAATGGAAGCAACCTAAGTGCCCATCAGTAGATGAATGTATAACGACAATATGGTACATATACACAATGGAATATTATTCAGCCATAAGAAGAAAACAAGTCCTACCATTTGCAACAACATGGATGGAGCTAGAGGGTATTATGCTCAGTGAAATAAGCCAAGCCGAAAACAACAAGTATCAAATGATTTCACTCATATGTGGAGTATAAGAACAAAGAAAAAAACTGAAGGAACAAAATAGCAGCAGACTCACAGAGCCCAAGAACGGACTAATAGTTACCAAAGGGAAAGGGACTGGGGAGGATGGGTGGGAAGGGAGGGATAAGAGGGAAAAAGGGGCATTAAGACTAGCAGATGTAATGTTGGGGGTGCACGGAGAGGGCTGTACAACTCAGAGAAAACAAGTAGTGATTCTATAGCATCTCACTATGCTGATGGACAGTGACTGAAATGGGGTTGGTGGGGGCACCTGTTGAAGGGGGTAGTTTAATAACCATAATATTGCACATGTAATTGTATATTAATGAAACTAAAATAAATTATTTAAAAATTTTACTCTAAAAAATAAAATAAAATAAAATTCCAATTTAATCAACAAAATTCCTGCAATAAAACCTAACTTTAACTTTTTTTTATTCATTGTTGGATCTGGTTGGATAATAATTGCTTGGAATTTCTGCATCCATGTTCATGAGGAAGACTGGCTTATTTCCTTCTGGTTCTGATTTTGTCAGTTTAGGTGTCAAAGGTTATGTTGGTCTCTTAAAATGAGCCCTTTTCCATTCTCTATGCAAGGATGGAACGGCCTGTTTCCTGAATTATTTGGTAGCATTCAGATATTGCCATTTGGATATGATGCTTTGTTCATGGCAAAACTTCTGACTTTTGATTTAATTTCTTTTACAGGTAAAAAATTATTCTTTGTGCTTCTCCTTGAGTCTGTTCTGCTAAATTCTGAGTAGTTATCCAATAATATCAAAGTTTTGAAGTGTGTGGAGAGTTTTCCTTAATATCCTCTTCTCTGCTTTTCTCTGTAGCATCTGTGGTTTATGTTTTTTTTTCATTCCATTTCATTTGTGCCTTTAAAAAAAGATAAAATTTTTGAACACAAAGTTTTTGCTTTGTTGGGCTGTACTTTTGCATTTCATGAATTTCTGTTCTCTTAATTTCCTTCCTTTTATATCTGTGGGTCTTTCCTTTTATATTAGATCTTAGCTCTATCTTGACACTTATTTTTCTTAAAGGCAAGCACTTAATACTTTAAGTTTCCTCCCAAGTATTGCATCCCATATGAAAAGTTAAATGATGAAATCTTCTAATTTCACTTAGTTTCTCAATGGACCCATGAGTTGATTACAAGTGTTATTAAATTTCCAAGTGAATGGATTTTTCTAATTATCTTATTGGCTTTGTTTCCTATCTTACTTGCAATTGTGGGAAACAAAAAAAAGTTTGGTCAAAGATCCCGATCCTTTGAAGGATACTGGGCCAACTTTATTTCTGAGTGTACGTCAACTACAGCAAGTGTCCGTGTGTGTCTTTTGAAAGGAATATGTCTTTTCCAGACATCAGATGTGGTCAAGTCCATCAGCAGAACCTCGATAATTATACTGTTCACATTTCCTTCTTTCTGATTTTTCTTTGGTCCTTCTGATCTACTGATTAATGATAGATTTGTTAAAATCTACTATGGACTTGACACGTTTTTTTCTTTAATTTTGTCAGTCTGGCTTCAAATGAGGTTATATACAAATTCATGTGGCACACACAAATTTAGAATTGACACATCTTCCCAGTGAATGGAATCATGTATCATTATGCAGTGAATTTCCCTATTTCTAGCAATCTGTTTTTCCTGAATTCTCCTTTGATGTTAATAGGACTACATGTGACTCCTTTCTTTTACTAATTTCCCATCTGTTTTTTCCATAGTTTGACCTTTTATTGTTCTGGGTGCTCTAGGGGCATCATCTGTAAAAAGTACATACCTGAAATTTGTTTTTAAGACATGACATAATTATTAAGGTTGTAACAGGAAAATTTAGTTCCCATACACTTATTATGATTAGTGATCTGGTTTTATTTCTAACATCACATTTTGAACTTTTGACTTGTCTTACTTTACCTGTTCCTCTTCCCTTTGTCCTCTTTTCTTGCCTTCATTTGGACTGTGTTGTTTTCTATTAGTACTCCCTTTATTTTTTGAAGGTATGCACCAGGTCCATTCTATTAGCGCTTGCCCTATTTAATCCACATTTAACAACAGTAACAGGTAGTCAATGGCCATGTCTTCTGGACAAACAAGGACCTTGCAGTACTTTATTCTCCAATCTCCTTTCCCAATTTATAAGCTATCATAACTTGGCTTTTTAATCTAGCCTGCTTTATTTTCCCCACAAATTCTGTTTCATATGTACTAGTTGGTTTGTTTAATTGTCACATATTTATCTTGGTTCATTGTCTCTCCTTACAACTCAGACCATGCCTCCAAGGTCATTTTCCTCTGGTTTGAATCACATCCTTCAGAACCCACTTAGTGAGGGTCATTTGGTGGTTAACTCACAAGTTTGGCACTTTTCCTTGTTCTACTTGGAACAGAATGTTTGGTTATTTACTCAGCACTTGAAGATATAATCTTACTGTTTTATGGTTTCCACTGTTGATGTTAAGAATGTCACTATTCATCTATCATTCCTCTGAGGGTGACACTGTCCTCGCTGACTGTCTTTTATAAGCCACTTGTCTTTGTTACCTACATCTATGTCTGTGTATATTTATGCTGTTTGGAGTTTGTTGGGCTTCTTAATCTGAGGGTCAGCGTCTTTCAACAACTTTGGAAAATTCTCACTGTTATTTCTTTGAATGTTGCTTCTTCTCCAGTCTATTCTCTCTCTCTGGAACTTTACTCAAATGTATGAATCTTAGTTAAGTTCTCCCCTTTCTTTTCAAGCATGTCTAGTTTGTCTCTTGTTATCTGCTCGGATTTACAAGTTTTTCTTTTATTTCTGTAAGTGCATTAAACTTTTTATATCCTTTGTTATTTCCAGTATCTGAAGAAGTCTTTGCAAATCTATTTCTGCTTGCCATCCATTGTTTCTCAGTCATGGTGTCTTTGTCTCCTTGATTTCAGGTAATTTCTATGACCTGCTCATTTTCTTTGGAATGTTGTTTGCTTGAGAAATAGCTGATGCCCAAGTTAAGCTGAATTCTGCTAGGTGGCACTTGTGTTTCCTTTTGCTAGTGGCCTAGGGTGCAGAGGATGGGGGTGAGTTTTCCCAAATTGGCACCACTGACCTGGGCTTCATCTCCTGTCCCAAGCCCTGGGCAGTCTTCAGGGATGCACAAGCCTGCAGGATTCTGCAGATACCTTCAAACAAGGCTTTCCCTTCATTTTGGGATTCTAGATTCCTTACTTGTGTACCATTTAAGAGATGCATCTGAAATGACATTTAAAAAAATGATATTCAGCATCTCATTTCTCCTACTGGGAGATTCATTCTGTTTATCTAATCTGCCATACTGCTAGAAACAGAACTCCTAGTTGGTTGTTCATTTCAAATCAGACATTCTTCACTTATTTTGTGTGTCTATGAATCTCTCCTAAAAATAACACTTTTAAATACATAAAATATGTAAGATTACAAATGAAGTCAATTACACTGAAAAAGTTAACAAACATTTTAAAAGAGAAATTTATGATAGAGTAATAAATGTGCTTCTTCATGCTATAAGTAAAAATATCTGCTGACAAGTTATATAATTGCTGTAATTTCCAAGTAGGGAAAGTATTTTGAGATATTCCTATCAACTATGTGATGACATATCTGATGCATGCCTGACAAAGTCTCAGGTAAGAGCTCAAGTAAGTAATACTACTGCAGTTTTTTGTTTTTGTTTTTGTTTGTTTCTTTGCCTAAGTTTGTAATTGAAGAAAAGGCAAAATTTCAGTTAAGAGTTGGTAAAAACAAATAATGTAATCTTTTCCCCCATTCAAGTTCACAAAACTCCTCATTTAAAGGGATTTCCAGTCCAATTTTCCTGTAATATACCCAGAGTGGAAGTTTCCTATCATTCTTGGGCTAAAGGTAAAAATACCTAGGTCTTCGGAGGGCTGCCCCACCTAGCTTTCTTCCTCACTCCCCCTTGCTCTGTGCTTCAGCCACTCCCTTCAGTGAGCCATCCAATCCCTCCTTCTGGAAAGTTCTCTCTCTGCTTTCTGCCTACTTAACTCCCAGACTACCTTCAGCACTATTTTCCTCCCCAACTCTTCTAGGTCAGCTTCTTCTCTAGGCTCTGGGTTAGCACCTTCCTTGAGAAAATGATCATGTGGGTGATTCTGTGACAAATACCCTCCTCCCTGTTAGACTGTAACCCCGGGGCAGGGGTCACAACTGTCTTTGCTCACCATCCTCAGTGCCCAGTACACAGCCTGTCAAAGTAGTGCTCTTTATTATGTGTTGAATGGAACCTGGCTGCACTCAGGAAGGAAGAAATTGATCTAATCTCTTTTTTATATATGAGGAAAATGGCCAGAGAAGTTGAAGACACCTTCGGGGATAGAGAGTGAGTTAGTAAAAAGAATTATAGCTCAGTTTGGGGGTCCTCCCCACACTGCATGATTTCTCTCCATCCTATGTAGGGCAAGCACCACCCTACATTAGCTTATCCATGCTCCCACCTTCCCCGCCTCTGACCCCCCACCACCATTTTCCCCATCAGCAGGGTTCACCTCTTCCTTCCAAAGTATGCCTCATGGGCTTACAGTTTCTTGAGCCTGTGTTCAGCTTGGAAATAGCAAGCTAATGTCTTTTCCCCACGTGACCACTACTTCTGAGCAGGAGCACCACGACCAAGGGGGAGAACTTGAGGCCAGGCCAGGGAGGTTTTTCCAAGCTTGCTCAGAGGCCCTTGGCCAAGGGCTCTCCAAATCATACCACCTGAGCTTCTGAGCATCCCTTTTAAAATCAGGGAACGTCTACAGATCAGAATTACTCTCCAGGATTTTACAAACCAACCATTTTCATATAAGGTTTCCATAAGGACAAAACACCCCATTGTAAAAAAGATACTCACCAAGAGCTAAAGACTGGAAATGGGAGGATGGCCTGTGCACAGACACTGCTCTCCCACAACTTCTCCTCCATTTTTAAAGATGGACTAGATGACATCCGGGGCAGGGAAGGGACCAGGTCATCCAGGGGAACCCTTGCTGGGGATCTCAGGCCTGGGGTGACCCGGCTGCCTATTTTCAGACATCTGAGGGCCATCAAGGGAAAGAAGTCTTGGAGAACCCATGAGTGGCTGCTCGGTGAAGCCAACTTGAGCTCAAAATTCTAAAAATAGAATGGGCCATTTGACAAAGTTACTACATGCTTCCAGCAAGGTCAGTGAACATTTGCCAAGACAATTTACTAAAAATCTGCATCTGAAGATGAACATTTCTTAACGTTTAAGATCATGGAATACCCAATGGCAATTTTTACATATGATGATGACTCATTTCTCCATCTCTGTTGAGACTTCATGAAGATATCCCTCTCTGATAAAACTAATAATGTATATATATATATAAGGAGCACAGGCAGAGTAGATACTAGAAATGTTAGAGCCAAAAGGGATTTACACCATTCAGGCTACAGATCAGTAACTTAAGGCTCAAGGAAGTCTTGCTTACAAGTAGGCCAAGGCTTTCTGGTCGTTGAGTGATCTACCCCGCTTCTCACGACATGCTGTAGGGATCAGAGAAACACAGGTAAGAACACCCAGGGAACTGGGATTTACAGAGCTGTGTCTTTCTATTGGAAGCACATTTCTTTTCTTGCAAACAAATAACTAACATACCTAACGTAAGATGGTCTGGGGAGAGGGCAAAGGACACCATGTGGTGCCACTGATGTCACCACCAGGGTTAAAATGACACCGAGAAGCAGCTTGCGTAAGAGGCAGATGTGGTTATGTAAAAAGTGTGGAATAGGTTCTGTTACAAATGATGTGTGGTGAACATCTAATATATTCAGGGCCAGGTTTTTGTTGTTTTTAATTGAGATCTGTCATCCTATTCTCTGATTTTCAGTTTTCTTTGCCAAGAAACACATTTTGTAAAAATAAGCCAGGAAAAGTGAAATGGAACATGATAAGCATCCATTATTGAAGAAGCCCAAATGCTGATAGGAACACTGCTGAGTTAGGACCCCTCTTGTCCTCATTGCGCCATCAACAGACGGCTCTTAACCCCTGCCATTTGATCAGTGTAGCTAGGAGTGACGCACTTGACTATTTGTCCATCCATGACCTTTCCATTTGGCCAGCTGACTCCGACACGGTTCTGTTCTGGGAAATAATAAAGAAACACCATTACCATCACTTCCTCCTCACATCTGTGTTTTACATCACTGTCACCTATCACATTTCAAAGGTGGAAAAATCAGGTGTTATCACTTTTACCCATATCGTTTCTTTTAGAATCTTCAATGACAAGTTTTTATTTATTAAGGAAACTACTTTTAGTGACTATTGATTCCCATTTAATCTTTTCAATGCCTGTTAAATTTTCCTCACTTTATTTAAAATAATATTCCAGATTAATGATTTGTCAGAAAGATAACACAGGGCATCAAGCACACAATGATGTAGCTGGAATATTTAACATGATTAGATTTTTCATTATTATTTGATATCATCATGATTTTTATGGTAGAATACATTAACCGAGATTTTCAAATACTGAACCAGACTTGTATTCCTGTAATAAACAAACT
This sequence comes from Smutsia gigantea, assembly GCA_032199065.1. NCBI lineage: Eukaryota > Metazoa > Chordata > Mammalia > Pholidota > Manidae > Smutsia > Smutsia gigantea. The sequence continues at coordinate 91,057 of JAVSCE010017489.1, forward strand.
CCACTTGGTCATTGTATGGATATAGTTCTTTTTATGTTGTATAATTCAATTTGTTAGTATTTTATATAAAATTTCTGTACCTATATTCATGAGGGATATTGGTCTGTAGGTCTTTCTTATATTGTTTTTGTCTGGTTTTGTAGGCCTTTTTTATATTGTTTTTTATACTGTTTTGATACTGGCTTCATCAAATAAATTGGGAAGTGTTCCTTCCTCTTCTAGTTTCTGGAAGAGCTTGTGTAGAATTAATGTGAATTATTTAAGTGGTAGAATTCTCCAGTGAACCCTTCTGGGCCCAGAGATTTCTTTTTCAGGAGGTTATTATGAATTCTATTTCTTATAAGGCTATTTGAATTATGGATTTCATGTTGGGTAAGTTGTAGTAATTTGTACTTTTCTAGGAATTGGTCTATTTCATGTAAGTTTTCAAATTTATGTTCAGAGATTTACCTGGTATTTTCTTACAGTCCTTTTGATGTGTGTAAGTGTATTGTTTCATTCCCAATGTTGGTTTTCTTCTGTTTTGTCAGTCTTGTCAGAAGTCTGTAAATTTTATTGATATTTTCAAAGTCTTATAGACAGCATTTAATTGGACCACTTAAAAAAAGAACTACTCTGCCAATCTCTGTCTCTTAATTGATGACATTAGACCATTTACACTTAATGTAATTATGTTAAGGTTTAAATCTGCTGTTAGTTTTTGGTTTTGCTTGTTTTTTTTTGTTGTTGTTTGTTTCTTTTTTTCCTACCTTCTGTGGGTTTAACATTTTTTTTCGAGTTCTATTTGCATTTGAGTATATCTCTTTGATAGCTATTTTAGTGGTTGCTCTAGAATAGAGCACAATTAACTTCTCAAAATATACTGGTGACAACTTTTATCAGTTTGAGTGATATATGAGACCTTACTTCTTTTACCCTCCAGCATTCATAAAATGGTTGTCTTTTATTTCCTTTATGTACCCTGAAAACCACAAGTGTTATCATTTTTGCTCCAGCCATCAAACATAAATTAGAAAACTTAACAGGCAAAAGCCTATTTACCCATGTTTGTGCTCTTTCCATGTTCCTTTTTCTTCTTGATGTCCCAAGGTTCCTTCTTTTATCATTTCCTTTATGTTTAGATACTTTTACTACAGTCATTCTTTTAGGGTAGGTCTGCTGATGAAAGTTCTTACAGGTTTCCTTCATATGAGAATGTTTTCATTTCCTCTCCATTTCTGAAGGATATGTTCACTGAACATAGAATTCCAGATTCATAGTTCTTTTCTTTCAGCACTTGAAAAATGTGCTACTTATTTCTGGCCTCTCTGGTTTCTGATGAGAAACTTGCTGCTATTCTCGTTGTTTTGCCTCTAGAGGCAATGGGTCATTTCCCTCTGGCTGCCTGAGATAGCTTCTTTGGCCTTAGTTTGCAGCTTGACTATGATGTATCTTGGTGCGCATTTCTTTGAGTTTATCTTATTTGGGGTTCACTCAGCATTTTCAGTCTGTTGGTTTATGTTGTTTTGCCAAATTTAGGACATCATCAGCCCTTTTCTTGGAATATTTTTCAGCTCCACCCTCTCTCTTCCTGGGACTCCCATGGCATGGCACTTAGATTTTTGTTGTTGTTATAGTTTAACATATCTCCAAAGCTCTGTTAACTTCCTTCAGTGTTTTCTATTCTTCAGACTGGGTAACTTCTGTTGTTTTAGCTCCAAGTTCATATATTCCTTCCTTTGTCATCTACACTGTTGTTGGATTCATCCACAGAGCTTTTTGAATATTTTATTTTTTCTGTTCTAAAGTTCCATTCCATTTAGTTTTTATATCTTCTCTTCAATGATATTTTCTACTTTCCCATGTTTCAAGCATGCTTAAAATTGCTCAAGTATTTTTATGATGACTGATTTCAAATATTTGTCAGATATTCTAACATCTGTTACTGCATTTCAGTGTTGGCATCTGATTGTCTTACTCAGTTTGAGATCTTGGTTCTTGGTGTGATTTATTGAAAACTGGTCATTTTGAGTACTTTACTATAAAAAGTGGGTCTTATTTAAATCTTGTGTTTTACCAAGATTATGTGTTTTCCTGACACTGCTCCAGTAAGTAAAAGAGAAAACACCGAGTGTTTATTGCCAGGTGGGGTGGAAGTCCGGACTCCTTATTACTGCTGCCCAAGTGGCCTCCACTGGGATCTCCTTTACTGCTGATCAGTTAAAGTGCCAGAACTCCTGACTCTCCACTAGGCCTCATCTGGTACCACCCCAGTAGGGAGCGAAAGGGACACATTAATACTGCTGAATGGGGGGTGGAAGTCCAGGCTCCCCACATGGCCTTTTGACACTAGGGAGTTGGGGTCCTTACCACCCACTAGAGATTCAAGTCCCAGCTCAGGTCTTCTAGTCTCTAGCTCCTATTAGCCTTCTCTGATACTACCTTAGGGGAGGTGAGGAGGAGCTTGAGATGTCTTGTTACACCAAGAAAGGGTGGAACTCCAAACCCCACTGGGTCTTTGCTGGTGGGAATGGGTTTGGGGCTGCAGTACTTATTCTGTTGTTATTGGCTGGAGTAGTGCCACTATCTGTTTCACTAGGCGGCCCCTTCCTGGTACATCAGCTACAGTGAACAGATTTGTCTTGGTGTTTTTGACTGTGCCCACTGGCATTTTGGGATTGCTGGCTTCTCCAGCTCCAAGTCTGGGATATGTGAGGTGAAAAGAAAACCCAGGGAACTCACCACTTTTATTTGTTTCTTAGGGCTGCTGTAACAAAATACTAGAGACTGGGTGTCTTAAACAACACAGATTTATTTTCTCATGGTTCTGGAGGCTTAGGTCCAAGATCAAGAAGTCAGCAGGTTTGGGTTCTCCTGAGGCCTTTCTCCTTGGCTTACAGACGGCTGCCTTCTTACTGTGTCTTCACGTGTCTTTCCTCTGCAGGTGCAAATGTATGTTGTCTAAATTTCCTCCTTCTAAGGACACTAGTCAAATTGGATTAGAGTCAACCCTAAAAGGCCTCATTTTTAACTTAATAACCTCTTCAAAGACCTTATTTCAAAATATAGCTACATTCTGAAGTCCCGGGGACTAGGAGTTCAACATGTAAATTTTGGGAGGTCCTAAGTCAGCCCAAACCATTGCCATACCCTTCCTGAGGTTCCCAGCCATTCTGCCTTTCTCTACCCTCTTTCAGAGGCTTAATGTTTGTTTTACATATAATGTCCAGAATTTTAAATTGTACTTAGTGGGAAGAACAGGGAAAGTGTGCCTGTCCCATCTTCTTGGAAATGGAAGTCTCTTCCTTGTTTTTCTTTATCTTAGTTTCTTTAAAAATTGACCTCCCATGGTTGGTAAATGGTAAAGCCAGCTATTCTGATTCCTAAGGCATCCTGTGTCTTTATTCCACATCACATTAGTTTTCTTTCAAATAATGCATAAAAATACAGAAATACAAAATTCAAAATATACCAAAATAGTAAGACTTTTAAAAAACATTTTTAAACAAACCCTTTCACTGACATATAAGGAGCTTGGAAGTCATCACTCTGTTCTAATTACTAAAAGCAGAACATATCAAAACCTGAATGCCTCTTTATATATCCATCAGAGAAATGAGGTCCCAGGGTCTCTCTCCAAAATTGGAGAGACCAACAGACAGGCGGATACAGAGAATGACAACTTACCAGAGCAGCACCCTCTGCACTTACAGGGCTTGGGGCAGGCAAGCCCGAAGGTAACTGACAAACTGCTGGAGGCTCAGTCGGGACAAGCCTAAATTAGGAAATCCAGGAGGACCCTACAGTTTTGTAGCTTTTATCTCTGGGAGTTCACCTTTAGTGAGAACAGGGAAAAATCTCCTCGTGCTTCTGGCCTCAGGATGGGGAAAAGAACCATTTTGAAATACACCAGAGCATTGTGTTCTTCCTAACAAGGCCTGCCCACAGGAGAAACTATTTAACTACTATAGCCTGCTGGGATTCTATCTGAGTTAAGAGGCTCAGACAAAGGGAAATAAAAATGCCAGCAAACCAATCCCCCTGCACCCAACACAGTCCCACCTAAGATAAAAAAATTAATAATATAAAATCCCTACTTTTTTCTCTCCCGCAGCACAGCTATAGATAAAAATGACTTGTTCACAATGTGGCTAAGATATACAAACAGGACACAGTCAAGAATTTGTAAAACAGAGAAAACAGGCAGGTTAATCTTTGTAATGACAACTAAGCCCTGCTAGGGCCTTTGAAGCAATGTGCACCCCACCCCCAGACTGTGGTTGCAGTTCTCAGGGCAATGCAATTTTTTGATTCCCTATAAAAGGCAGCAATCAACCACAGAGAAAGTTGGGTAAAGCACACAAATCCCTTAACATACAGATTGAAGACTTTAAAACTCACCGCTCCTCTGCCCCAGGAAATCACTGAGGACTTTCCAAATTTTCCAGTCTCTCTTATGAGACCAAATTGTAACTCACTGTCATGGCCAGATCAGGATCTCATTTAACATAACTTCTGGTTGAGAACGAAGTTGAGCTCACACATACTAAGAACCATTAACCAAGTGGCAGCCCATACAGTGCCAGAGTCATGATCCAAAACTCCACTGGCGCCCACGGGATAGCCATGATGCTGCAGAGTCTACTTGGGGCCAGCAAGCTGAGCTCAGTATCCAAGAGAAAACAGGTGGGTTGATCTTGAAACTCAGTGAGTTCTGGCTCTGCAGTTTGCACCTTGCTTGAGCCCACTGACAGTTGCTGAAGTAAGACTTGCACCCATCTTATGTTCACAAGCAACAGCAGTGATACCTAGATCACGAGCCAACGCCGAAATGCAGGGGTGCCATCTTCTAGCCCATGTCCCCTGCCCATCCCATTCCAGGATCCTTCAACAATGTTCCTCTCCCTGGGACATTCATATGCTTAATTATTTCCCTGGATGCATTACCTCTTTCCTTGGGGTGAAACAGACATGATCCTTCTTCCTCTTCTACCTCATTCCCAAAAATATGTAATGAAAATGTTGGGGAAGAAAGTCAAAAGAATGAGCCCCACAGAAGAATTCCAGACATTAGCAAGCAACGATGTAAAGAATTCTGGACCCCAGGGCTCTGGGAGACAACTGCACTGCACAGCCAAGCTCCACAAAACTCCCTCTGTCTATGCTCTTTATTCAATGCTGGGGGTCACCAATACTAGCTCCCACACTAACTGCTGAGCTCTGTTCATCCCTGCTCAGTAAATGGTGTGTTTGGGCTTGAAGTAAGTGATGACAACAATTAAAAATAAGAAACATCTCGGGGTCTTCTCTCTCAGCATGTCCATTTCAGCACCAACCCTCAGTTCCAGTATCTTTTGGGGAATTTAGCATGACAAATAAAACAAAACCACAGCTTCCTTGTCCTGGCCCCAGAGATTCTGATTGCAGAAACATGTCTAGTTGAAGTCAGAATCCCAAGGTGATCCTGAAGGGCACACGAGCCTGGTTTACCCTGGTTAGTTATGGAAACAGACAACTGCTCGATGCTTTCATCCTGTGGTGCGGGCTGAGGCTTTGTGGGGGGTGCTCACCAGAGCCAACCGACTTGGAAATGTGTTGCTTTCGCTTACTGCATTGTTCTTTCACTTGTTATAAAAGGAATAAAAAAAGGCCTAACACCGAAACTTGAAAGAATTCTTAAAGTGAAAGCTCTCAGAGTTTTCACTCAGTGAGCCTAGTTCACAGATCTTTTCCTCCATCTGGTCCGTGTTGCCAGAGGACACACAACGATTCTAACTCTGGGTAAGATATGAAAACCAACCCACATACAGTTAATATTACATGTGCAGATTCAGCCCAAGCAGCATATAAATGTTTTCAACATTATTGAATTACCTATTATACCAACCTGGATGTGTTCATAATTTTCTTTTAAATTAAATTCTCCAGTATTTTTCTTAGCAACCCAACAATGAGACATGCAAAGGAGAAAGCCAACCTTTTAAACTGAAAGTGAGTTTCGATATTTTATTAAAATAGCATATTTTTAACCACTGTTAACCAAGAATATGTTAACTTTGCCCCCCCCCCAAAAAACGCAGCACAACACAGTAGTGATTTCAAATATCCTTGATCATGATAACCAACAAAAACACTTCAAAGTCAAGTTTGCAGCTAAAAACTAAACCTTGGAAAAATTCTGAATTAAAAGAAACAAAATCTGCCCAAAGAATAAATGCCGGTGTGCCACCTACCTGACAATACTGCTTGGTTTTCTTTTTTTCTTTATGCATAGTAGAATGTCTCATTTATAAGTACCCACTTTTATAAATAAAATCGGCATTTTCACCCCATTTAATGCTTCTTTTCAGCTTCACAAAGAAACCAGTAAATAAAACTGTCAATGACAGTCACGACAAATGCTCTCATAGCAAGATAAAAAACCTGAAAATACGCAAAGATGCATCTACACTATTTTACATAAAAAGACAGATTTAAAAAGTGCAAGGCAAAATCTGCAGTTTTTTGAAGGGAGTTTTTAGGCACATCCATTTCTTTAAAGCAAGCTTCATAATGAAATTCCAGTTTGTTCTTCATGACACCTGTTTTGTCTTTCTTTAAAAAAAAAAGAAAAAGAAAAAACCACATCCCATCAAGTGTGAAACAGGGAGTCTCTCCCATCCCAGGAAGTGAGGTTTTCAGTTATGACGCGTCCGTCCTTTCTTTATTCTTGCAGGCTTTGGTTTGGGGATGTATTGATTGTTTGCCTGGTACTCAAGTTCTTTCCGGAAGTAGTGGATTGCTTTGTTTAAGCCTTCCTCCAGCGGGACCTGTTTAAGGAGAGAGTGAGAATGAGAGCCAAGGTCGCTGTTGAAGCCACACACCAACCTGGGCTACACGGAAGGGTGGTGCCAGCCTCGGGGCTCTGGCAGGACACACACAGCACTGCACGTGGGTCACAGCAGCGTCACCACATCCTTCCAAAGATCCCTCCAAAGCTGCTTTCAGACTGCACTGTGCACTATGACAAATTACACTCCTAAGTGACATAAAATGAATCCCAGCCCCTCTGTCCAAATAACCCTTACTGATTTGGTGTCCACTCCAGCTTGACTCAAGCACAGGAGCACTTTTTAAATACTGCACATGTGTGCCTTTGCTTCAGAACCTACTGTGAAGGGAAGATACTGTGCGAGGCATTTGTATCTGACCTATGCCTCATTCCCCTACCGGACATTTGCCTTTTGTACTTCTACCCCATGACCTGAGAGGGACCCAGGACAACACTAGGAAGGAAGCATCTTAATTTGGAGTTGCTCTGTAACAAAGAGTTAACAGAAATAAAATCAGCTGCCTATTAAAAGAAGGAAGGGAGAAGCTGGAGGGAGGCCCTACTGGGGATTAGGGTGTGTCCATTGTGGTGATGGTGTCACAGGGAAAAATTCATCAGAACCTGTCATCTGAACATCCTAAATAAAGGCAGTTTGCTGTATGCCAACTGTACCTCAACAAAGCTGTTAAACGCAGACACACATGGGAAAATGAAGGTGGGTATGACTAAAAGCTTCTTTAGACAAGATCTCTAAAAAATTTGTTAGGAATTAAAACTACTGGTAGGAAGAAAAACTAGTGGTCAATGCCTCATATTCTAAACATGTTAGAATACTGTACATAGACTCCAGACAATAAGAATACCCACCTGGGCACATACCTCATCTAATGTAAAAGCAACAGTTGCTATGGAGTGAATGTGCACTAAACTTGTCAAAAAAATTTTTGGTTAAAACAAAGATCCTACTTACAAAAGGGACCAAATTCCTTCTAAAAATGAAGATCTAAGCTTACTCTAAGCTGTTTGTACAGTGGGGGCTATTACATATTAGCTTTTGTGACTCTGGGCATGATCATATTTTTATTTCATTCAACAAATTTCTGCAGCCTTTAGCAGATCACTTGACCTTGTAGGTCACAGGATAAAACAGGGATCAGACTGGAATTCCCACATTCCTTTAAGGCCCAACATTCTAGGAGTCTATTCTCTCAGCTCTCTGAGGGGTTAGCAGAACATGCCACCCCAAAAGACAACTGCAGGAGCTCAGGACACCCCAAGATCTGCCACTTAGGTATACGGATCATCTTGAGCTGTGGGCACTTGAAAGGCAGCTAATGCAGGAAGAGGCCTTCTGTGAACTCTCCTCATCTGCCTCAAGGCAGAGCCTCCAAAAGGGATTCAACTGTCATAAACCTGCTCCCCAGAGTGTCATGAGCCAGGCAGAACTGACTCTCATCCCAGGAGAGAAGACCAGAAGTAGACATCAGATAACCTTTATCACAGACCATTGTACCTCCCTCCCATCTGCTCTTCTAAGAGCCCATCCATCTTTCCTAAAAATCACTTAATCTCTCCTGAGAGGCCTGTGTGCTCCACCCTTTATTCCCTATTAAATCGTATTTGAGCCTGGATTTTAAAGCCACCCCTGAGTTACTTACTTTCCCTGAACATATCTCATGTATATATGAGGTATATGTGTTACCACACTTGTTTGTTTTTCTCCTGTTAATCTGTCCTTCATTACAGGGGTCTCAGCTAAGAATTCAAAGGTAAAGGGTAAATTACTTTCCTCCTCCACACTATGATGTACGTTTTTAAAAGCTCTTGGCTGTGCCCGCTCCTCTCTTTGACCTGACACAGGGGCCACAGCAACCAGAGCCATGCTAAGGACGGTCCTGTTCATGGAGCACCTACTGTGTGCTAAACCTCCTGCCACGCACATTCCTACCCTCAGGGTAGACACGTGCCAGCAGGGCCCAAGGAGGAGAGCAACGAAGGAATGGAGAGGAACGCCAGGTGTACAGCAGGTGAGTGGGCACCTGCAGACGTGGCCACCTGGGAGGGTCTTCTGAAGGAGATGGCCTCTGAACTGAAGACACGAAAGCAGTAACCACACACGGCCTGGGGGACAACCAGGCTGGGAGGACAGGCATTTTAGTCCAAGGCAGGGGGACATGCAGCTTCCTGCAGCCACAAGAGTCAAGAGCAACAGGCAGGCATGGAGGACCCCCTCTCCTTGCCTCTGGTCTCTCCCATTTCTGACCCGGTTGGCCCTGGTGTGGACTTGCTGGCTTGGGCACCTTGCCTGGCCCTGCACCACCAAAGTCATCCTGAGCTGAGTGGACAGGCAGGCCCACAAGGGCTGTCTGAGGCCTGAAGCTCATGCAGCTAACACCCTCGAGGCTGCCTGCAGACTGAGCCACATGTATGCATGATTTTTCCAGCGCAGATCCCACAGAGGCCCCAGACATCCCCCTGTGAGGGCGAGTGAAATGCATGATAAGAAGCTGTGTATCAGCTGGAGGAGCCCCTGCGTCTGGTCTGCCCACATGCCAGAGCCCAAACCCAGGGGCCACACCAAGGCTGCGCCAGGAGGATGTGAGGGCCGTGGGAGACATCCTGCGAGGTGCGGCCCACACTTACCACAGGCTCCCACCCCAGCATCAGCTTCGCTTTTTTGATGTCTGGTTTTCTTTTCTGTGGGTCATCCTGGGCTTCGGAGAGAAACTGAATTTCACTTCCACTACCTGAGTTGTTTAAAAAAAGAAAGATGAGAGAATCACAAACCACTCCGGGTGTGACTGTTACCATTTACATCAAAGTAAAATCCTGTATGTGCAAGGAACAAGGGTGTGGATTGTGTAATGCATTGGTCCTGAAGCCACCAAGCTAAGAGGGGCTATATTCTGGCCCCACAGAACATAGTGAGGGGCAGGTCACACTCCCTGCAGGCCTGGACTACACCCAGTAAAACGGGAGGGCCGACCCTAGGCTGCCCACATAGAGGCAGACCACCCACCAAGTTAACACAGCCGGCGTGCCCACAAGCATGAGTCCAAAGCGGAAAACAGCAGATGTGGTAGGCAGTCATCTGTGAAACCAGTGTCCCCAAGAAGCCACACCTGGATGTTCATGCCCTGCAGGAGCCTGGTGCTTGGAATCAGGCCGGCTTTCTACACAGAAGAGCGAGGAGGAATGACCATGGGCCAGTTCCTGGCTGACACCTTATGAAGACTGGATACTTAAGCACCTGCAGGAATGAGCCGCAAGCCAGAACAGAAGCTATCTAGTCGCCTTGCTGGGCCGATGACATGAAGAACAGAGAAGCCTGGCTTGTCCAGCATCTCACTGGGCCCAGACCCCGCTGGCCAGCAGAATGAAGCTACACCAGTGACCATCAGCCAGGCCTGCAGAAGAAACCCCCAGCAGGGGTAGGTCCTAATTGCAGAATCCTGAACAAATAGGACAGCTGCTATTTTAAGCCACTGCAGTTTGGGGTGGTGTGTTACACAGCCTGTCACAGAACCATGGTGCTTATCCTGCAGCACACTCAGGTTTTACACCAGTGCATCTCAAACTTCAGTGAGTGCATGATTCACCTGAGGACCTTGTCAAAGTGCAGCTTCTGATCCAGGAGAGGTAGGTGAGATGCACAATTCCCCATTTTTAACCAGTACCCAGATGATGAAGACTCAGGCCCACGGGCCTCACTTTGGGTATAGGTTTTAGATGGCCTAGACCCCAAACAAGTGGTTATGTGAGCACATCCCTTCCTCACTGGGTGGGATGGACAAAGAACAGGGAAGCTGGGGAGGCCAATGTAAACAGAGGCTGCTGGAGCTGCAAGATGCTGAGTTTATGCCTAAGGAGGACCATTCCCTCTTCTGCCCATCTGTCCAGAGATGATAAGAACCCCTTGGCAGATGACAGCTCATGCCAGGAACGCCAACTCTGAAGAATCAATCCAACTAGGTGTCAGGTGTGGACACACCCTTCAGAACATCCTGCATCATACCCACCCCAGTCTAGCCAACCACACTCCACAATCTGGCTGTGCTTGACTCCAGTTTTTTGATCAACCCTGGAAAACAGATGCCAGCAACCCCCTCCCCAAGGGCCCGACTTCCCAGAGCTCTAGTAAGCCTGATGATGTGGCAGAGGGCTCACCCAGTGTACCTCTGCAACCCAAGGGTGGGCTGAAAACACACACACTTCGTATGGCTTAAGAGTACACCCCTGGCTGGGGCTACTCAGGGGGTCTACACTGCCTCCAATATTTTAGAGCCAGGTTGGCCAGAACTGTAAAAGGAAGTGAAACCTTGTCAACAGATTCTAGCAGCAACATTCAAGTTGGGATGCTCTCCTTTGCTCTCTGAAATTTCATGCTCACCACTGCCGGTGTTTGGAATCAGACAATTACCTACCACCTGTGCAGAACGATCTACCACAATCATGTCTCAAACCCTGGAACAAACCTGTCCTTCCAATTCCACACCCACCTGTGAAGAAAACCAATCCCCTTTCCCACACCCTTCATCTTTATCTTTCCACTCTTAACTAAAGAATCAGAAAACAATGAAGTGTTCCTGATAAAGTTGTTTTTTATCCGATTCAGTTGGGTTGTATGAATTATACATTGCTGAGTCAAGATTTTATTAACTGATAGGTAAAGCAGACAGTTGGTTTTACACAAGAAGGCATTTGTTCTACTTACCGACAAGGTTTTTAATTAACTGAGCAAATTCTAGGATCGTGTGTTCTTCTGGGTTCCCCTAAGGAAGAAATGGTTTCTTGTTATAAGAGTGTTTGCAAGAGCAAACATCCCCACCACCTGAACCATGTCTTCAAAGATGGTCACGGGCTGACTGGCACCTCAGAAATTCACCAGACTCCTGCCTACTCATGTCTCATCAGGGCACTTACCTGATCAAGATGATTATTCAACCTGGCAAAGTGCTAAACGATACCTGTCTTCACCTTTGTCCTCCACAAACTAACCATCTGTTGACAAGAACACGCTTCATACATACTTAGACAAGTGTACCTAATGTAGACACACGCTCCCTGGAGGGGTTACCAGGACAGAGCCTCCACATCTAACACTATTCTAAATGCAGTGTCACTTTACATGTATGTTTGATTCTACAAAATTAGCTCTCCTAAGACCATCTATTTCCCTATGGGTGCACTGTGTTAACAACTGAAGGATGGCAAATTCACATGTGAAAGCTGTCACAGAAATGAAATAAACCCATGTGAGGGCTCTGGACAAGCTGAGGGGAAAGACTCAGGTGGTTTACAACGTGAGCCCACTTTCTGGGCAGCTTTAAGGAAAACTGTTTTCTCCTTTTGTCCTTGCATCACACACCACAGAAGCCAGTGCCCCTCCCTTCCCAATCTTGCTGCTCCCATTTGCCACCTCCCCAACCTCCAAACATTGTAAGAGACCTCCATAAAGTTGGACAGTCCTATACCCTAACAGTCTTCATCACCAGTCTCCTAGTTTAGTCTGAAGCTAGAATGCAGATGAGATAGGAAGGAACCCTGGGCCTAAGTATGAGCAAAGAAAGGCCTGGCCACAAAGTGGAGGGAGGGAATATAGAACATACCCTGTCTTTACCAGGGCCACTGACAGACACACTCTTCAGGTTTTAGGGAAGACATGTTTCTACAAGAGATGGGAGTTCCCAAATGTCCCTGTATAAAGGATCCCCAGAGAGGAAAGAAGGAATATGTTACCTAAAGAAAAGAGTGTGGTGACTCTGGAAAATCTCTGACTATATGCACATCTTTTTAAAAGGCATGTAGCAGAAACATGGGAGGATGGCATGGCCTTTACAAGCATCAGGTAGGTAAATACTCAAAAAAACAGAGGCTCATAAGACACATCTTATTCTGCTCTTAATTGCATGCATCTTGAAAGTGCATGAAGGCAGCGCTGGCTGGGGGCTTGTAGCCACTGGTACCCATGAGTGGGTCAACAGTTGCACATGGGAGTGACATCTCCAGGGCTCATTCTTTCCTATCTTAGGAAAGATCCTGACTTAGTTCCTAGCAGGAACTCTCTCCCAACTTAGCGAAAATGAATGCTACAGAACAGGCTTAAGATGGATGGTTACAAAGAAAAGTATAAGGAAAGGTTTCTAAGTGTAGTGATTTCAAGCAATAAGCGGGTATGGCTGCACCTGTGAACCTTGCACTGTGACAGGAATTAGCAGAGGTGCTTTGGGAGAAGCACCTGAAAAAGATCCCAGGCTCTGTCCAGCATCAGACAGGACCTAGCATTAGGTTCTGTTCAGTGGCTCTCAGATGGGCTAAGGGACTCTTGTGCCAGGTGCCGCTGACAGAAGCAGGACATCCTGAATGAGGGACAGTTTATACCAGAGACCTCACATTTTAAGTGAGATAGAACAAACCCACTCAGAAGACAGTGCCTGGAAGGGTAAGGGCCCCAGTGACCGGAAGGTAAAGGCCCCAATGACCAGAAGGTGAGGGCCCCAGTGACTGGAAGTGTAAGGGCCCCAGTGACAGGAAGGTAAGGGCCCTAGTGACTGGAAGGTATGGTCCTCAGTGACCGGAAGGGTAAGGGCCCCAGTGACTGGAAGGTATGGTCCCCAGTGACCGGAAGGTAAGGGCCCCAGTGACCAGAAGGGTAAGGGCCCCAGTGACCGGAAGGTAAAGGCCCCAGTGACCAGAAGGGTAAGGGCCCCAGTGACCGGAAGGTAAAGGCCCCAGTGACCAGAAGGGTAAGGGCCCCAGTGACTGGAAGGTATGGTCCCCAGTGACCGGAAGGTAAGGGCCCCAGTGACCAGAAGGGTAAGGGCCCCAGAGAGGACCTGCGGGTACGACCCAGCCCTTGGAATCCTCAGGAAGCCAAGGCAGAGGCACCAGACTAGTTCTGGATGGGCCCCTCACCCCATACGGAGAAGGCAGGCCAGTGGCTGGGTACACAGAGAATTAGATTTCCATTCTAAATATAAGGAGAAAGAGAAGCATGTTCACCAGCACTACTGTGTTCAGGACTGGATGAGAGGCCCGGCCAGACAGCCACACAATCCCTGCAGATCCGGAACCGTGGGAAGCAACTGAGGTGGTCCGTGCAGCAAGCTGATTATAGACGTGCCCAGTAATTGGGAAATTTCTTAACCTCCATCTTCTAAGGCTCATGTAACCAACTCTTCCCAAGACTAGCTGTACATAAAGTGACAGAGAAAGGAATGCACACAGAACAATGCCCACCTCCCACCAGCAGCCTTGCCAAATTTTAAACCTGGGCCATCAGGTGGACAGAGCTGGTTTACCACACAGCTCATCCATGTCTTGCAGACACTGTACATCTTCATATGGTCTTACTTCATTTTATTTCGTTGTTTTTTTCTCTAGGACCCAGCAAGCAACAATTGTGCATGCCCTCAGTGTGCTGATGGCGAAGAAGGCAAAGCCTGGTGCTTTCATGAAGGAATGCAGCTCTGCCCTGTTCTGGAGAAAGTGGAAGGAGAGGGACACTCACCAGGTTGACTGGGCTGCTGACATTGCTGTTCATGAGAGTCACGAGCCCATTCACCAGATCACTAGAAAAGAAGGGAAGGCTGGTCAGGGGCTCCCTGCCGAGGCATGTGGGTGCTTATCAGACCCAAGCTACCTCCCGCAGAAAAGCAAAACACGAATGGAAAACTGTATGTCAAAACAAAATCCTGCAAATAAGGGGATGTGGAGGATGCTGAAGTTCTCGTGGGTGAGATGACGTATGGGATTTGCTTTCGGTGGGTGGGAGCATACACATGGCTGAACGGATGGAAGCTAGTGGTGGGGTTGAGTTCTCTACTTTGTTATATTTCTGCAACCTTTCAGCAGTTAAATAATTAAAACAGGCACACACCCAAAAAAGATGGAGTTTATAAGATTTCTGATGAATGTCCATGTTGGACATGAACCCAGGTAGTTGGCCCAGATGAAAAAGCAAATGGTTTAAAAAAAAAAAAACAAGACCCATGGAAATGAAAGCACTCCAGTATGTAATTCCCATACTGGCAAATCACAGAGAAAGCAGACAGCACTGAGTGGTCAAAGGTAGAGCACCGTCCCTTCCCCTCAACCTTCTAGTCCCCACCCGCCCATGATGCTCGTATGAAGCGGTCAGAATATCTGGATGTTTCAAATGGTGTGTGATTGACTGGGCCATGAAGGTGAAGGTAAGTAAGCAAATTTTCGCTTACCAAAGTTTGGTTCTTATTTTCAGAAGCTTTAAAGTGTGGCTCTGTTAAAAAAAAGTTACTTCGTAAAAATGACACCTCATTGCTGCACACGAGCACTTTGTTTTATCCGCTCTACTTCCTAGAAGACTTTCAGTTCTGTTCTGATCCAAATGAAGTCAGTTTTGAAACTCTCCCTCCTCCTCCTCCTCCATCATTACCAGCAAGGAGCAGGTTACTATGGTAATAACTTCTGAAAGAAAACCTCCATTTTTGCTCTTTTTCATTGAAAACAAATTTTTTTGGCAGGGTATTTAGTGAACTGTTTTCTGGGTTATTGTTTACAGCAAATAGGTACTGTATATGAACATGCCTAGAGTCTGTCTATTCTCACAGATCAAGCACAAATGCCAATAATGCTGACTTTGGATGGTTTCTCTTTTCTAGAAACTGGCAAAAAGTCACTTCATCACTATGGCAGTAGTTATGACATCACAACACGTTCTTACGGCACACATCTTTGGATGTTTGTAAAAAGACATTAAAAGCTGCCATTCAGTAGTATCCACAATTGTTTCTAATACTGAAAGGAGGGGTTGGGGGCAGGCCCCTATTAAGCTAGAAGACAACAGACTCTTAAACAGTCCTCCTCATGGTGAGGGCACACATCTTTTACATAACTGGCAACTTTTAAGGTCAGAATTGCACAGATCACACTCTTTCACCCTGTAGCTCTTTAAAAGTGTCATTTTGACAAAGTGACTTTTTAAAAAAAACATAGCATGCCTTTGTTATGTGGATGAGGACGTAACCTGACCATGAGAGGGTCAAACACAGTCATGCCAAGATGTCAATGCATATGATCACCTCAATCTCAGAAACCATGAAATGCTGTTTCAAGGCAATTGTGGATTTTTGAAGCAGTTAATGTAACTATAGATTCAGACATTGTGCATTTTTAACTATGAAATGAAATAGTTTCAGTTTCTAAAAAACGTAGCTTTTAAAAATACCAACACTTTGGTAACTATTATTAGCTGGGTCTTGAATACCCAAGGTGGATGTCGGGAAAACCCTTTACTTGAGTTTGATAAAGTTACGGAAGCCCTGTTACCTCACACCCCACCAGTGTGAGACTGGACAGAGTATCATCAGAGCAGGGAAGAAACGACAATCCAACATTATGAAGAGAGGGTTTCCTGAAACGGTTACCAACATTTCTAGTAAAACCACTGAGTCCTCTTTCCAAGCTGTATAGTGCCTCTGAGACAATCATGTGTGTGGACCGTGCCCCTCGCACAGGCAAGGCAGTGTGAGCACATCCTGCCCGAGCTGGGGTGCATGCAGCATGCACATCACTGAATTCTTAAAACACTGTGATTCTAGCCAGAGAAGAGTCTGAGGCTATTCTAAATGAATTTTGTATCTGACTCCACTGAAATAAGGAGGACAGGAACAATGGGTTCTGATCTCCCTTTGCCTGCAGTCTCACGAATATTTCATGGGGTGTTTCAGCTGAGTTCGGGGCCTCTGGTGAGTTAGTTCATGGAAATTCAATATGTTCAGGGAAATTCTGAAGACTGCAAGACTCTTTAAGAAAGTGCACAGATGGGGTGGGTGAGGGTGGGCTGAAAACCTGTTACCGTAAAAAGATGGTACTCAATACACATAAGTCCCATTAGTGTGGCCCCCTCAGAGAATGCACCATGGCTCCTGGGTTAAAAGTGCTTTGAGTTGAAAATAATCCTAAAGGAGTGGCAGCTGCTATTTCCTGGTTAAATCCCTTCATAGGATAGTTGGGCGACAAAGTGGGCCAGTCATACTATTATTATATTTCCAGGCATTTTGCCCTACTTGGCAAGATACTAATGAGTGGGAAGAAAAAAACACCGACTGTTACATATGTTTATTCATAGCTTTCTTTTGCACTAAATGTGAAAATTCACAAACACTTTCAGGGAGAAAATCTACAGTGGTTGTTTGTATTTATTTTTATTTAACTTAATTTTTTTACTAGCAGCTCTATTTCTCAGAGATGTCCACCCAAGATTCTCACAGAATCATAAAGAAGTCTGTGTAGTTGCTCAGCTTGAGGTGGGGCTGGGGGACTTCCCAGGCTTGCACCCTCAACAGCACCTCTGGGAGGGCCTCAAGGCACTAGGAATAGCATTTTCGGATTGACAGATATTCCAGGATATTCACATTGAAAAGTGAAAATACGTGGCACCAAAATGTAGAACTGGGTTTTATAAGGATTTGACACCAGAAACCGAAACAGAATTTACTGTAACTTTGTCTTGGGGCAAATACTTCGGTATGTGTAACTATGAATATGACAATTCTTCTCTCAGAACCCAAACTGCATTTTAAAATTAGTCACCAACTAACCAACTAACCAACAAACCAACTAACCAACAAAAGACTAGATTTATGAAGATTATATTATCATGTGAGACTATTCAACAAAGTTCATAAATACATTTTTATTTGCATTTAGTTTCAGCACAAAATTGTACAACTTTAGGATACTCTCTTATCTTCCTCTCAGAAACCTCATCCACCCCAGGAAGCTGTTTAAAACGGGTCTGGTTTTGGAAGGTGCAGGCTGGGTAGATAGATGACTAAAGGCATCTCAGACTGGCGGCGCCAGAACCAATTCACTCTCAAAGCAGGGCAAGTTCACCTATGAAACACTAGGTGGCAGTAAAAGATCAGCATGAGTCATAAAAGTCAGATGTGTAAAATTTTAACTTTCAAGCAGAGAACTGCCAAGAGCTTTGCCATCTGAAAATTAAAATTAACTTTAAAAACTGACCTATAACCACAATGTTAGAGTTGTGAAAATAAAGTATGAAACAGACCGAAACTGTTGGTTCTGCACCACGTCCTCTAGGACCCAGGTGTGCAACGGCCCCACTGCCTTACCTGACATACTGGAACGCCCTCGTCTGCGACCCGGATCCATACACCTAGGAGGACACCGACAGTTAGGCCCCCTGAGAAAACCACGCTGGAAAACAGGGTTCCTTAAAACTCCAGGGACGCATACTGACCTCAAAACTGATGCCAAAGGGACTGTGATGCCACAACCCACACTTCGTACGTCATAATTATGCCCCTGACCATGTGAAGGTGCAGAAATGCCTAAGGTGTGCATGCATGCATGCACAAGGTTCTCCTGAAGAGATGGAGTCCAAGGGAGTCAGCTTCTATTAGTCTCTTGTTGTGCCAGGTGCTGGGGCCTGGATCTCAGGTCCAGCAGGGTGACAGGTGCACATCCAAGTAGTCAACAGCAGGTCCAATGTGGGCCCTCCACCCTGACTGTCCACAGAACAGCTGGGCACCTAGGGAAGACTAGTCTACAGGATCTCTGGGGATGAGGTGGGCACCTCAATTTTTACAGCTAGTTCCCTGGGCGATTCAAACGTGTGGCTGAGTTTGAGAATCCAGAGATCCTGGATAGGAGACTGAGGTGGCAGGAGGTAGGAAAGGGGTCCTCATGCTCCCATTTGTGCATGTTTCCACTGTTCCACCTGCATTCCACCCACTACAAATTCCCTCATTTACTCCTCACTTGGCCAAGTGTGACTCACTTCTCAGGAGCAGCCCAAATGCCCCTCCTTGTGACACCTCCTCTGGCTCATCCCCCAATGAGAGAACGAAGGGCTCTGCCCTTTGTGCCCAGAGATCCTCCCCAACTTCCTCCCTGCAACAGAAATGGCATCTGACTTATTACTGCAGCTCAGCACAAAGCAAGCATTCCATGAACCTGTGCTGATCCGTAGGTAACCTTGAGAGCTCTGCAGTTTACATACTTAATTAGAATGAAAAGATGCAAACAGAGGCTCTCTGACAGACCCCTTAGCCCTACAGACGATGAAAATGACAAAGCCACGGAGGTTTTTTTGTTGTTTGCTTGCTTTCTTGCTGCGGTGGAAGGCAGCAGCTGGGAGGAGGGACTGCTTTCTGCAACACCCAGATTTCCAAGGCCGATTATACCAGCACCACCTCCCCCAGCCACCTGACACCAAAAGGAGCCAGAGACCAACAGCTGTGCAGCAGAGATCAGCCCCACTGGTCTTCCTTCCCAGGGCTCAGCTCCCCAGATAGGAGGCAGAGAAAGGTAAAGAGCAGGTAAGGGAAGCATGCCACACATGCCCCCAATGCCATTTTTAAAAAGCAGGTTGAAAAGGCTGCTTTTGTTAATATCCTGGAAGCAGTGATACCTGCCAATGTCTAGGTTCATCTGACCTACCCACTTAGGTGCAGGGCCTCAGTGAGAAGAGGCTGGGTCACTGCTTTGGGAAGCTGCTGTCTGCACTGTGCAACTGCAGCAGTGAGTCTCAGAAAGGAAAATGGGGAGACGCAGTGGGGTTCAGACACAGGCCTGCCCTTCCTTGGACGTTCTATCTGAACCAGTTCTCTGGCCTCACTGACCCATACAATACACTTGGGTGAGTCAGAAAGGAGGTGACAGACCTGGTTAAGTAGGAGAGGGTCAGTCCATTACAGCACTGCCAGTCTGTCATGCGGGAGACACACCCTGCACCTAGCAGCCTGCTAGTAGGTTTAAAAACACTTGTTTTTACAACCTTATTTTAGAAGCTCAGAGCGCTGGAGTGATCTGCATCCAGCTGAGTAAAATCTATCCTGGTCCCAAGTTCAGGATTCTTCCCAGCCCAGTGCATCAACAGCTTCTAACTGCCTGTGGTTTCAGGTGTAAACTATGGCTTGAAAGCGGGCACTGGGCCATGTTCCCAACCTCATGGAAATGTGAGCATCAAATTTAGGCAAGACCCTGGTCACAGCCGAGGTCCTCAGCCACCCCCCTGCCCGCTCTGGCTGCAGTCAGTGAGGCAGCAGGTGTGCTGCTGGGCTCCAGCCATGCCCACTGAAAGCCCATTGTGCCTGCAGAGCGGCAAAGGCCTTCCACATGCCTGGCTGAAGGCTGGGTCTCCAGTCAGATCCCCCCTTGAGGTGTGACGTGCCACCATACAGCGTTTCACAGAGCTTGGCCCACAACGGGATGAGCAGAGGCACTTCTTCGTCTCATCCAGACACGCTGGAAGGAGCATGCACCATGTAGTGGCTGAGCCAGAGGGACACGGTAAAGGGGGGCCCCAGGGTGAGGGTTCCCAAGAACCACACCAAATGCCTTCTTATGAAAAGGAACAATGGAATTATGATGGAGATGCTCAGTAGCTCAAATGGCACATAATCCCAAAGGAAGGTTTAGAGCTACAGAATGGGGTCCCAAAAAGCTCCTGAAGATTGAAGTAACCTGTGTCTATGCTGTGCCTGGCTTGAAGTATCCTCCAAGAGGGGGCAGTCCCAGCCAAGAGGCCAGGCTATCTTCAGGCACACCTCCCCACCTGACACCTGACCCCATGGCCGCAGGCTCGGGTGCCCAGAGCTTGGCCTGCTCCCTGTAGGGCCTATAACTGAGCCCCTCACAGGTCCCCATGCAGGTGCCCCTTCCATCATGGTTCCACTTGATATCCATGTGGAACTGGCCTTGGGGGAAAGTCCCTGTCCCAGGAAAAGGCAGTGGGAGGGCCCTGCACCCAGGCAGGGATGTGTGGAGCCTGGGGACACCCAGTCTAACCCCCCGGTCCTGTCAACAACGCAGCCTTAAAGAGGCACTCCAGCCTGTGTTTGCTGACATGCAATGTGAGCAGTGCCCCTGGACCCTTCCTCCCTGGCGTCCTTATAAAGGCTAAAGGCCTGTTTGATTTAAGTTTCTATACTATACCATGCCCTTCACATCTGGACTTTGGTCTGAATCAGCCTCCCTATATAATACACACAGCATTTTGCAATACAAGGACTTATAATTACTATGATACTTACTCTGTGTGTGTTGGGTTGTGCATGAGAGAGGTGCTGTGCCGCCCCACTGTTCACCAAACATGTCGCCCTGGCCCCTGTGCACTTCCCTCTCATGACAAGGCCCAGCAGGCCCAGCAGGGCGAGACTGCATCTCCTTTACAGACCTGGCACCAGGCAGCAGCATGAGCGCATGATGCGGGCAATGGAGCCAATTGTGAGTGTCTGAATGGCCTTCAAAGCCATCCTGTTTTCCTCTAAGAGAAGACACCCTGACCTGGAGTAGCTTTGCATCATTTCAGACAATGGGAGAGACACGAGGGGATTCAGGCCCCCACCAAGGCCCGGGTAACTGCAGGTAATGCAGCGTGGTGATCAGGAATACCAAGATGGGGAGGCCGGCCAGTGCTGGGCATGGGGAGCCTACCCAGGAAGCAAGGCAGCGCCCCCACTGCTCTGCCCCGGGGCCCAAGATGCCAATTCGTCTCTTCACGAATGAAGACCCAAAGCTAGGAAACACTATGATACCGCGTTGTTGCTAAGAAGGGTAAATAAAATGCCGAGTTTGGACTGGTCTTAGAAGTACAGTTTCTCTAAAATTTGGAAAAACAGCGAGGCTTTTTAAATGATACAGACCCAGATTGAAACCCCAATTCTTCCACATCCAGGCTATCTGGTAAAATTCATCTCAATAAAGTTGTTTTCTCTGCAAATTGGAATAAATCACAGTCAGGTGGCTAAACATCATTAAACCACATTGTGAATGTGCGCGTTCACACTGGATTGTGAACTAGTCTCTTCAAAATAAACTGAATCAGCTAGTTCCACCTGAACCACTCTCACCTATTTCCTAAACATTCAAAATTGGACATGATTTTGTCTGAGCTTGATGGGACTCAACTTAGACCAGAGCTTCTGTGTATGACTTACAGAACTCAGCAGCACACTCCCCAAGGCAGCCTAACTGGCACCTGATGCCATAGTGTGTGAAGACACTGCATGGCCAAAGAATGAAGTCTGCAGGGATAAAAGGACACAAGGCTTCAGAACAAAGCAGCTGGAACATAAGTAATTACATTAATCCAGTTTGGAAACGGGAAGACAAGACCTTGAACTGTTTCCAACTACCACTGAGGAGGTCTTAAGTCTTAGAAACAACTGGTTGGCAACACAGCAGAGAAGGAAAAAAGTGGA
Organism: Smutsia gigantea; assembly: GCA_032199065.1. Lineage (NCBI taxonomy): Eukaryota > Metazoa > Chordata > Mammalia > Pholidota > Manidae > Smutsia > Smutsia gigantea. The sequence goes on from JAVSCE010017489.1 coordinate 113,059, forward strand.
TATACTTCCTTATTCTTTCCTAAGAAACAGAGTTCCCAAAGATGGGCTGGATTAGAGTCATGATGTGTGACCCCCATCTCCGAGACTTCTCCATAGGACCATCCAACAAAAGCAAGAGATGCTATCTCAACTGGGCAGAAAGGGATGAAAAGTTAGCAACTTCATCAAATCCCTGAAGGGAAATAGATCACTGTGACAAGATGAAACAAATACATTCTGAAAAGCCTCCCTGGGGCCTGCCTCCTGCCACCAGAGGCATCTAGAGAAGACTAAGCCTGGCATGTCTTGGACTAACTGCAGCCCTGTGGGCACCAGCCACTTTTCTCCTCCTGTCCTGGGCACAGACACCATCAAGGCATGGAGACAGCACATGAGTTATGAAGCCTGCCTACAATAGGTGCCTTTTTGGGGCAGGCTGGGGACTTGCTCTCCCTCCTGACACTTGGAGCCCTGCTGCCCAGGAGGTAATAAATTTTTTAAGGAGCTGGCTCAGAAGGCTTCTCACTCTGCAAAGAGAATGGCTCTGCCTGGTGATGCAGTCACCAAGCAGAGAGGCAGAGTGCACCAGGAGCATTCTTAGTGGTGAGGACGTCTCAGCAGAGCAGCTGGGCTGAGGCCCATGCAGGAACCCCGGGAGCCAGTGCGGCAGGCAGAGGGGCATGTGGGAGGAGAGCAAGCTCACCATGGAGCACTATCCCTGCTAGCTTTCAGGAAGAGTCCCTAAGCACTTGTGCCCATCGTAAAGGAAAGCAGCCACTAGAAACCAAACCATTAATTTGACCAGCATTTCTGGAGTAGAGGGAGACACAGCCATGATTAAAACAGAGTTTCTGATGTCAAAGTTTACACTCCCAAGGGCATTGGAAACTGGAAAAATGATGCTTTTGTTGATTGCAAGTGCAGAAAGCAGTAGAAAGCCTGGTTTAGAGGGGCAGAGTGATGGGCGGGTACCCTTTATGTACAGCCCTCCAGCTGAGAAGCCGTCCCATATAATTTTCAGAGCAACAGGACGCTGACCTACTCTGCATACCCACTATGCACTGAGCTTGAAAGGGCCACAGAGGCCACAGCTTGGAAGAGCAAAGAGGCAGAGGAGATGAGTTGGTAGAGCAATGAGAAAGGCAAGAGGAAAGAGAAGCAGGCTGAGGAGGAAGGGGAGGCTTTGCAGATTCTGCAAAACTGAAGAAAACCAACTGACCATCACCACTGAACCCCTTGAGGGAGGCCAAGGGTGTACCCCCGGGGGAGGCAAAGGGGGTGGTGGGGACGGCTGTGGAGTGGGCAGGCCACCCTAAGAACCGGCCTCACCCACACTACTCACTAGAACCGCTGACTGCAGGCCACTAGATGGCCGCCAGGCTCCAGAAGCCTACCAAGTAGACAGTGATGGGCAGAGGGCTTGCTTCCCAGCATCTCTAGGAAAACTGCCAAGACCTGCCTGGGACACATCACTCTACTCAACCCTCTGAGGGCCCTGAGTACAGATACACCTTGGCAACAGCCTGCAGGCCCCCAAGCGTCCAGGTCTCTGCAGGCAGGCAGGGCGATGGAGCCTGCAGCCACCACTAGGCTGTCTGTGGGCTTGGAGAGCAGGGTGAGCTGGCTGATGTCACAGAACCACTGCCCATCTGGACTCAGGCCACGCGATCCCCTCGTCACGGAAGGCAGCAGGGACATACCTAACTCAGGGCAACCCCTGAATGAAGACACATGGCTGTCGCTGGGAGGACTACATCCACATTCTTGGGAGCACGGAGGCTGCACCTACCGTGAGTGGCTCCCCCTGCAGCGCCTGCAGGATGAAGTTGCTGACGACTCGCCCATCATTCATGTGCATGCGGGGCCCAAAGGTGTTGAAAATCCTTGCCACTCGCACTTCCACACCTTCCTGGAACAGAGACAAGAGGAGTGAGCAGACCCCATAGTCAGCAACCATGCCTCCATGTCTCCACTGCCCAGCACATGAAGCACATCACAAAACATGTTTCATTCCAAAGTCAAAGTGGCTTTTCTCTGATTACATAATGTGTTCACTGCAAACAAATCTGGAAACTACACAAACTCAATACCAAACTCAAATGTGTTCCAGCTCTCATCACCAAAAGGCCACTGGCCTTAACATACTGGTAGAAAACCTGAGAGCCAATTAAACAGTCCAGGGGAGAAGAAAGGTATTTATATTTTTTCCCAGTAATTAAATAATCTACTTTCCCAAAGAGGACCATGTTATGCATACTCTTTTATCTTTTTCACATAATATTTTGTGCAAGTTTATCACTCAGTAGAGATTTAAATGTCAGTGAATGTATAATAGCTGATTTGAAGGAAGAGGGCATTTTATCTTGGGAAAGGAGAGACACACATCCTTCTTAAGGAGCTACATTGTACTTAGACCCCCAGTCTATTCTGCTGAACATCTAATCTGTTTCAGTGAAAACTCCTGACAACTAGCACCCACACTGGCTAGAGCAGGTCAGCAGCTGGGAAAGATACGTAAGGACACCGAAAGCAGCTATCACAACGTGGTGGAATGTTCACTCCTCCTATGCTTCTTTAAATGTTTCTATTTCTATTATAACAACATATATTACTTTTATATAATCAGGAAAAGTACATTTTCAAATATGTAATTCTCCAAACCATCTTGCTTACTTATTAATTTCACAGACTGCTCTCTCATGGATAAAAAAGCTGAATGTTTTTATCGTATACTCTGAACTAGTGGACTTTCAACAGTGTATGTGTTTCTACTTTTTTTGGTCCATTAGATTACAGATGTGTATTTTCTGGGTATCGGGGGGCAGGTAGGATGGAAGCCTGAGGACCAGGGGCTCATGTGCTTTCTAGCTCCATGACTTCCTAACCCAGGCCTGCCCCCTACCTTCTCTGGCCACAGTAAAATCGGGACAGGAATAGCACAACCTTACAGGGCATTATACAAATTAAGTCAGTTCCTGCAGCACCCTTTGCATGGGCCCAGCAGCGATAACCTTTAGCCACTAGTATCACCACTACTGGTCCAAACTGTTTTTTTCTAGTTCTACCATCTCAGATCTGGCACAGGAGGGAATCTGGTGAACCCCATAGTTAAATAGGTCTTATTTAGCATGGAATTTCCCCACCAGTACAGTAAGTGCAGGTGATGAGCTGCAGGGCTCCAGGGGCCCATGTCAGGCTTCCCTGTGACCTTAGAAGCCTAATCTGTGTCCCCACAGTGCCAAGCAAACACAGGTAGTTTCTATGTGTGCTGGAATATGAACTGGTTGGGAAGAAGCCAGACTGCTGTTTTTTGCTAACTCCTCCCAGCAACTCATAATGCTTTCACTTGAGGGATCCAGCTTCTTGGGACTAAGACACAAGGTCCAGGAATAAATCATCCCTTGTCTCTACTGAACTAACTGGAGAATACGGTGGGAGGGGGATATGGTGAGATGTTGATCTCAACAGAAAACAACTCTAAAGTATCCACCAGCATTTATTTGTAAAGATCAGGAAAGAGCCACCAGTGGATAAATACAGCTTTATTCTAGGAAGAGATGAAAACTCAGCAAATTCACAATAGTCAAATCCATGTGTCCAGCAGGGGAAGATCAATAGGCTATGCAAGAGCTGCACAAATCAGATGCTTTTCTCCTGACCCTCCCTTTCTTCCAGAACAATGTTCCAGAAGAGAGCCTCACTGAAAGCTGGTTCTGCAGACATCACAGGTCTTCCTGATTTGATTTTCCCACTTGGAATGTAATCTTAGGTGATACCGGATGCCTCTGGACAGAGGCAGCCCCCAAGATGGTCACGATGCTTTTCCAGGACCTCTAGCTCTCAAGTCCAGCTTATCCCAACAGGATCAGCTCCACATTAAGCCCACACTCCTTAATGAAATAATGAAATAAATATAAACCCAAGGCTTGCTCAACTTGAGATGCTCTCCTCTCATGCACTAGCATCTTCTAGAGTCCATGCACCATTTCATCTCTTTCTAGATAGCACCAGGACACAAAGGCCACCCCTTTTGGGCATGCACAGTCCATCAGCCACCTGGCAGGCATCCCCTGCCATCCTGGGGGAGCCCGAGCAGGCAGCTAGACAATCAGTAGGTACTGACAAGGCTGCTTCTGGCAGCCTGACGGGTGCCCACATGCACACCTTGGAAGAAGGTAAAATTACTCCCCATCCCAGACCTGAGGAGCGGGTCAGTGTACAACCCAGACCCAGACGTGCCTGGTAAGCCACGACGTCTCTTTTAAGGAAGAACCCCCTCTGAAGGACGAATGAGCAAACACACAATGCCTGACTCACATTCAATGCTCCTGCTGACAGAGGGCTGCTGACTCCCACACTTGTGCATCTGAGTTTCCACCAGGACATGTGTGCATGCACGCACACGTGTATACACACATGTGCACAAGGCACTGATCCAGCAAAGGACCTGCTGAGTCCTTCTCAAGCATGGCAGGGTTTCACTTTGTGTTTGTGGTTCTGTCCTGTGTGGTGAACCAAACATCAACCACACTTATGACTCCAAGCATCAAGACATTTTTATGAAGGACCAACCAGGACAACTGCAAGTGTGGCTCACATCAACATAACACCAGTGGGCACTTCAGAGAGGATGACGCTGAGTGCCACACAGGCAATAGCACATGCGGGGCTTTGGTAACAGCCCTGGAAACAGTGAGCAGGCTGCAGTGACATACAACCCTGGATGGGCTGGCTGCATCAGAATGTCTCCTCCCTCCTTTCTGGTAGTCAAGGGGTGGGGATGGGTAGGCAGGCCTGGGCTGATCGGCCAGCCGTGAGCCAGGAGGTGTAAGGAAGGGACAGGGATTCTTCCCTCATCAAGTTTCTCCCAATGACAGATGTGTCACCAACAGGGATTAACTGGGCTCCCTCTCTAAAACTCCTTTTAAAGGGGGATCATCCTGTGGAGAGTATTATCTCAAGCCACTGAACAGCACCATATGATTACAATCAGTCTTCACTAATGGAAGGTGCCAGAGGATGGAAGCGAGAAGCGTTGCAGTGGGAGAGCGGGTGCCCACCAGGAGATGTCACCCCTCCATGGTGCAGACAGCTTGTCTCAAGGAGGCACCCAGGGCACAGGTAGGGAACAGGACAGAGAGGTAACAGGAAGTGCTCGCAGGTATGGCAGGTACAGCAGGCCCAACTCCAGATGCTTCTGTGGTCATCCTCATGACCTGAGAGAGGTGCACTTCCCCTAAAGCAATAGAGTCAGGAGGCCCTGCAGGCTGAGTCACGTGACTCCCCTATGGCCTCTCATAAATGCATCCTGATGGGGTTTGCTCCTACCTGGGGATGCAACCCAGGCCATTACAGAACCCAAAGATCGCTTTGCTGAGCAGATTCTCAAAAGTGCTGAAAGCTTCCAGCTCAGTCTCGGGGGTGGCAGAGAGAGAAGGACACATGAGGTCCAGGGCCAGTGCTATGTGTCACCTGGTCATCTTCCTCAGCAGCTCCGCTGCAGCCTTAACCATCAGTCCAGACTGCTCACTCAGCAGTGGGCTATGCCAACACTCACTGCAAGGCCTGGAGGGAGCAAGCATACTCTGCCAATCTCTAGGCGGGACAAGTGTGGTGTGGAGGTGCTCAGAAAGCAAGCAGAAGAGCCAGGAAACAAGGCTGACACTGGGCAGGGCTAGGCCATTGGTCTTGAGGCCTAGAGGGTGAATCTTACCCCTCAAATATTTGACTTGTTATATGCTTGCTGAAAAAAAATTTTTTTTGAACTAACATATACCAACTACAGGCACTCCTTGGAAGCCCTGTGGGTTTGGTTCCAGACCACCACAATAAAGTGAGTACCTCAATAAAGCAAGTCAAATGGATTTTTTGGTTCCCCCATTATGTTTACATAAGTCTATTAAGTGTACAATAGCATTATGTCTAAAAAAGCTAATATGCAAAACTTAATTAAAAAATACTTTATTGATAAAAAATGCTCACCACCACCTGAGCTCTCAGCAAGCTGTACTCTGTTTGCTGGTGGAGGGTCTTGCTTCAGTATTGATGGCTGCTGAAGGCCAGGGAGACTGTGGCAATTTCTTAAGATAAGACAATGAAGTTTGCTAACATTTACTGACTCTTCCTTTCACAGATGATTTCTCTGCAGCATGTGATGCTGTTTGGTAGCATTTTACCCACAGAACTTCTTTCAAAATTGGAGTCAGTTTTCTCAAACACTGCCACTACTTTTTATCAACTAAGTTTATGAAATATTCTAAATCTTTTGTTGCCATTTCAACGACCTTCACAGCGTATTCACCAGGAATAGATTCCATCTCAAGAAACCACTTTCTTTGCTCACGCATAGGAAAAAAACTCTTCAACTGTTCAAGCTGATCATGACATGCAGCCATTCAGTCCCATCTTCAGGCTGCACTTCTAAGTCTAGTTCTCTTGCTGTTTCCACTGCATCTGCAGTGACTTCCTCCACTGAAACCACAAGCCCCTCAAAGTCATCCCTGAGAGCTGGAACCAGCTTCTTCCAAACTCCTGTTAATGCTGACACTGTGACCTCTTCCCATGCAACAGGAATGTTCTTAATGGCTCTAGAATGATGACTCCTTTCCAGAAGGTTTCAACTGACTTTGCCCAGAGCCACCAGAGGAGCAACTATGTATGGCAGCTAAGGCCTTATGAACTGTATTTCTGAAATTCTAAGACTTGAAGTTGAAATGACTCCTTGATTGGATGCAGAATGGATGCTGTGTGAGCAGGCATGAAAACGGCATCAATGTCGTTGTGTGTCTCCACCACAGCTCTGTGGTGGCCAGATACACTGTCAAGTGAGCAGTGATTTGGAATCTTTCTTCTGAGCACTAGGTCTCAACGGTGGGCTTAAAATACTTGGTAAGTCATGTTGTAAACAGACGTGCTGTCATCCAGGCTGTGCTGTTCCATTTATAGAGCACAGGCAGAGTAGATTAAGTATAATTCTTAAGGGACCTAAGATTTTTGGAATGGTCAGTGAGCACTGGCTTCGACTTAAAGTCACCAGCTGCATTATGCCGTGGCGAGAGAGTCAGCCTGTCCATAGAAGCTTTGAAGCCAGGCAGTGACTTCTCTCCAACCATGAAGGTCCTAAGTAGCCTCTTCTTCCAACAGAAGGCTATTTCATCTACACTGAAAATCTGCTGTTCAGTGTAGTCACCCTCATTAGTTACCTTGGCTAGATCTTCTGGATAAGTTGCTCTAGCTTCTCCATCAGCACTTGCTGTTTCACCTGCACTGTTATGTTATGGAAAGAGTTTCTTTCCTTAAACCTCATGAACTAACCTCTGGTAGCTTCAAACTTTTCTTCTGCAGCTTCCTCCCCTCTCTCAGCCTTAACAGAACTGAGGAGAGGTAGGACCTTGCTATGGCTTAGGCTTTGGCGTAAGAGAATGTTTTGTCTGGTTTGATCTTCTATCCAAACCACTAAAAAATTTTCCCTATCAGCAATAAGGCTGTTTCACTTTCTTACCATCCATGTGGTCATGAGAGTAGCACTTTTTAATTTCCTTCAAGAACATTCTCTTTGCATTCACCACTTGGCTAACTGTTCGGTGCAAGAGGCCTAGTATTCAGCCTATCTTGGCTTTTGACATCCTTCCTCACTGAGCTGAATCACTTACAGCTTTGGATTTAAAGTGAGAGACATGTGACTCTTCCTTTCACTTGAACCCTTAAAGGCCATTGTAGTGTTATTAATTGGTCTAATTTCAATACTGTTGTCTAAGGGAATAGGGAGGCCCAAGGAGAGGGGGAGGTCAGGGGGATAGCTGGTCACTGGAGCAGTCAGAACATGTACAACATTTATTAAATTCACTGTCTTACATGGGCATGGCTTGTGGCACCCCAAAACAAATTACAATAGTAACATCAAAGATCACTGATCACAGATCACCATAACAAATGTCGTGATAATGAAGAAGTTTGAAATATTGTAAGATTACCAAAATGTGGCAAAGAGACACAAAGCAAACTGTTGGAAAAATGGTGCTGAGACATGCTTGATGTAGGGCTGCCACAGACCTTCAGTCTTGTAAAAGGGATAATATTTGCAAAGTACAATAAAGAAAGTGCAATAAAATGAGGTGTGCCTGTATTTGATTTTTTGTATATCCTTGGAACCACTGAACTAGATGATTTCTGAGTTTTCTTTCTTTCTGCTCTGCCCATCTACGGTTTCATGAATGGTGGCTTGTATTACAGACCCAGCCCAGCAGTGGGCCACAAACCCAGACGGTCAGATGCAGGTGGGGCCATGAGCTCAAACACAGACCAAGCACTGACCACAGCATGCTGGACAGGTCCCCACATTTGTAAAATCACCGTGTCCAAGTGTACACAGAAGCTGCAACTAAACTCCTCTCTGACAAGTTCACAGTACAGGTTTCCCTGCTATCCAAAAGCAGAGTGAGTGGCCCTATAAAATCTTGCGTAAGCCAAAACTGCATAAAGTGAAGATGTAATTACCATTATACAGAAAACTTTTTGAGCCTTTCCAGATCAAAAACTAACCTCTCATAGGTTTTTCTAATATCTTAGGACACATCCTGCTAACAGATGCACAGAATCAATCGAGATAAAGCACAGATGCACACAGACACAGTTCAGAGCTCTGGCAGGTGGGCGCTGAGATGCTGTGTGCGGGTCCTGGGAAGAAGCTCGGTCGGGTCCCTCTCACTGCCTTGGGTGTGCGCTGCCTCCAGGAAGGCTCGCTATAAAATCAATGCTAAATGCTACTTTTATTTTTTACCATTTTTTCATACCAACAAACATGGAGGTTGCTCTATGTATCTAGGAGACCGTCTGAAATTTGGGAGCCAAGATATTCTGGGCTCAAAAATGATAAAGGTATGTCCTTCCTAAAGTGGATTAATGTTTCTTACAATAAACGACAATATAAGCCAGCTGATCAGTATAGCTTAGAAAGTAATTAGTTCTATTTCTGGCTGAGAAATAAAGCAAAAAAGGCCTAAATATCTACATCAGCACAAGGTTATTTCACGGGTCTTGAATGTTGGTATTTCACTAAAAATGAGAAAAAAACCTGACAACTCTCCTCCAAAAAACCCCAAATCCAGATGCTCCGGGACCCTAGGCCCAGACATCAGCAGTTTAGCACTTGGCACCCAGACACACCTCTCCCCTCACACCAAGCCTGCAGCCGCCTGAGCTCTGCGCTTGCCTGTAGGCGGGACCGTGGGCCTGATAACACTGCTCCCAGGGATAGATGCCCACATCTCTCAAGTCCTGAGGGCATGGCCACCACCATCTGTCATTGGAACAACACTCCAGTCCACGTTGATTTACCCGAGTCCCTCCCTCTAATAAAGGGCATCTCCACGAGGGCCTCAGAATGCTGGTGCATGCACAGCACACAGACACTGAGTAATGGACGGGTTGGTGTGGGCCCCTGCCTGCCTCTGGATCCCATGTCCGGCATCTCATTGGCTCCTGCTCAGCCCTGAGGCAGGTAAGACAGTGTGCTGTGACCGAGCCGCCTATCCAAAGCCCACAGAGGCAGAACACAGGCCCTCCTCCTCCCGTCTTCAGGCTCCTTCCACTACAGCACATGGGTGAGCCAATCTGTGACATGACACTCTCTGTAGAAAAGTCCAGCACAGCAGTGAATAATTAAGAAAGCAGAAAATAACCGTACAGCATAAATAATTCCTAAAGAGGTTAAATTAAAGCAATAATGAATTCACATACCCATTAGACCATTAGATAAAGGAAGGTTAAAAAAAAATGCACTGATTTGGGGCTTCAGGAAAATGGAGGCAAACAGCCACTGCTGATGGGCCACCAGGTGACAAAGCGACAGCTGCTCAGAGCCACGCAGCAGCACTCCATGCCAAAGAGCTTATTCCCGTGTACTCATTTTTTAAAACAGGAGACGTGTGGGAAGAGCTGTGGACAAAACCATTAATCCATAATAGTGGGAAAAAATCATTTCTGTGCATTTCACTCCTTTATATTTGAGGGGACAGGCGCTCTGCAAGTCTAAACCCCAAGCCCCAAACTTGGCTCAATACCTGCTTCATGTAGGCGTAACACATGGTCTCTGCAACACGCTTGCCCTCATCATAGCAGGCTCGGGGTCCTATGGGATTCACGTGGCCCCAGTAATCCTCACTTTGGGGGTGAACTTCAGGATCTATGAGTGAGGAAAAAAAAAAGACGTTTTCATCTTTCCTTCTTTTCAAGTCATGTGCATTATGAACAACGAATATATTCATGATGCAAAAGGGAGCTTTGGAAAGACCAAGGTACACATTACAAATGGAGAGATACATATCAAAGAGGGAACTTCCACATTCCACGGTCTGTTCTCTAAGTCTGAGTGAGACCTGGCGCTCATACTGCTCATATTAAGGAATGACAGTATTTTACAGGAGAAGAAATAAATAATAAGACCAAAGTCTTTCAGTTTTAAGTCTCCCCTCTCTCCTATAAATAGTTCTTAATTTTTAGGTTGTTACACAAAATTTAATTAAATATAACCTCTGTGAAGAGATATATAGATCAGTTTCATCTGCAGAAAACATGTAATTATAGTGAAGTACTTATTTACTGAAAAAATTTTAAGAGCATTTCTGTGGAATGCGATGATTTTCACATGTATCATCCACACTATAAATTCATCTCTTGCTTATCTTGTAGCTGAAGTGTGACTTCAGCTCACAGGTTCAATGGGGCCTGTGCAGGACAGGACATGCACACAGAGGTGCCTACAGAGGCAGGCACCCCCTCCACAGCGTGGCAGAAGCATAGTGCACTCACATCTCTCCACCTGCTCCTGTGGGGTAAAATTCCCTTAAGGGTCAGAGTTTTATTGCATAATGAGAGACGAGGTCTAAATTCATAGATGTAACAGATGATGGGTATCAGACTTTGTCAGGGATTTCTGACAGGGGCTGGCCAAGCCAGACACCGAAGACACAGTCATAAACTTGCAAATGACAGGACAAAGCAGACAGGGCACAGCCACTCATCTGTCCCTGGACTGGCAGAGTCTGGGCTGGAAAGCCCAGGGTGCTCAAGGTCACAGCAGCTTAAGAAATCCCCTCACAAAAATCACTTTACAACAGTAAAGGCTTAGAAGCAAAGCCTGACTCCCAGTCAGCCTCCCTTTGCAACAGTTTGCAGGCTAACAGACCAAGCACACCTTCCATGAAGCGTCCCTTTACTCCAGTTACCAAGGGTCAAGGCCGACCAACAGGTGACTTCCATGAGTTATGCCCTAACACTACTCAAGCACTCCAAAGACCATGAGCTGTCATCAAATAAGCAGGCAGTGAATGAGGCAGGAGGAGAAGGAAGTGTGGACGTGGGAAAGATGTCACTGTGCCTTCCGCACAGATAACAGCAGCCCCTTTGTATTTGAGACACTTGAAAAGGTTCGGCCCTCGAGCTACAGCGACACCACTCCTTTGGTGATCCACGCAGCCTGCCAGTGACTCAAGGGGGATCATCCAGAGCCGGGTACAGGGAAACGTGCTGATCCTCTGCTGAGTCTTCATCTGGAAAGAACAGAGGTGGGGGGCGATTCCAGAGCAACAGGGGGATAGGAAGGAGGTGGACACATCTGCCCTTTGACCGCTGAGGGTTCCAGCAAAGTGGATGGTGCTCTGTCTTTCACAGGGGTAATACAGAATGTCACTGCACTTTGACGATTTCTCTGTTTCTACGGTTATTTTTTCATCTGGTTCCCTCACTTAAAATAAAACAGCTGCATCTCTTCCCGTTTTTTCTCCCACTTCACGTCTCCTGCGTGGAACAGTGATGTGAAGGAGATCAGTCTCCTCTGGCCAGAGTCTGGCTTCTGCTGCACCAACTAAGCAGTTCTCCAAAGCCCTGCACTAACTGGTGTGGGGCTGAAAAGAAACCAGTGTGGACTGAAAATGTGGCCCTCATCCCTACTCCTCATGCCCACTCCTTCAGGGTTGGGCAGGGATGGTGAAGTGCTGAAGGTTGGCAAAACAGGCTCCTGAGTGTCCTTGCTCTACCTGAGGTCTTCCAGAAATGGCTGTACAACAGCTGCGGCAATCAGCACACGTCTCTTGGCCAAGCACGCAGAGCGCAGCCCGAGTTCTTGGTGGGTCTGGCTCACGCACATGTCGCTCATCTTGAAGGGTACACACGCACCAGCTCAGATGGCACAAAATCCCTCGTGCGTGCTTTCTGGGGGACGTCCCAGAGCAGAATGGCAACACCCTCCTGTGGATCTGTGACCAGTGGGTCCTCAGTGGCAAGATGATATGACAGTCCTGAGGACAGGCTTCAGCTGGAGAAAACAGGATGGTCCCACCCAGAGGAGGGGCGGGAGAGCAGGGGGCTGGGGCGGGAAGCCTCCCTGCTGCTACCACCAGGCAGGAAGAGCAGGGCCTTCTTAGAAACGCAATTCTGGACTAATTTTTGATTCCTTGTTCACCTAAGACAGGGTGCAAGCAGTCCAAGGGGGCCAGAGTGAGTGGCCCCGGGGAGCCCCACCCACTCACCTCCATATACCTCCGAGGTGGAGGCCAGGAGCAGACGGGCACCGACTCGTTTGGCCAGCCCTACAGAAAGCAAAGAGAGGTCAGAGACCATCAGCCTCTGGGGAACCAGGCAACTACATATACACATGCACATCTGTGGCCCTCTTCGACGCAGAGTTTTAGTACTAATAGTATCTGATCACCCATGCATCTTCAATTATCTACTCACATTGCTTCTACTCTGAACCAAAATAAAAAAAGCAGTGAGAAAAACCAAGGAACCTTCAGAAGCACAGTGAATACTTAGGTTGTCAGCAGGGCCGAAGGAAGGCTCTGTTAGCTTGAGAAGGTGTGGTTTGAGGAATTGCGGATTCCTTTGCCCTAAGTTTCACCCAGTTATTTTAGCAGGGAGCTACCCATGGTAGGCAGAGGGCAACCCTTTTCACCTTAACTTCCACTATCACCCACCCTCAACATGCTCCCTGGCATCTTCCGACTGCCTAGTGCCAGGCACCCTGGCTGGGCCCCTCCACCCTGTCCCCATCACAATGTCCAAGTATCACCTGCCCTATGAGACCCCAAGTTCCCCAGCAGAAGAGTCTCAGTACAAATATTATCAGAATCCCCTCCTCCATGGACAGGACAGTGCCCTGGCACCGTGACTACATCGCCTAAGTGGGTACAATGAATGACACCTTTGTAAACATCCTGTGCTTGGTGGTCTTCCTCTCCTGTATCTAGTTCTGCTGTGAAGGAGGGTCGGAGGCAGAGGGTGAGCATAGAGAGAGGGTCAGGGCATGCAGCAGCGAGAACAGGGAGCAGCCCTGGCAGGGCACACCCCGCCCCACCCTGATCCATCCCACACAGAAGCTGGGTGCTCTGTTCCGTCTGCTGCCTTACTTCAAGCAGAGCATGATCCCCAAAAGTCTAGTCTAAGACATCAGAAAACCAATTGGGTTTCCTTTCAGAATCTGGTCTCCATGTTTTGCTCAAATTAAAACTCAGTGTATTCCCAAATCCATTTATAAATAAACTTGTCCTAAATGTTCCTATAATTAAATCTACTTTTAACTTGACATTTCAAAAATTGGTTCCTTTCTCCCTCTTGGCAACTAAAATCAAAAGCCTAGTTTTTAAAACTTGTGTCAGACTTAAACATGCCTTTAATCAAGCATTATTAATATGTGCATTATTACCGACAGTTATAAATCTCAGGCATGTGGTTTGTGAACACACACGTGTGGCTACTGAAACCCTAGGTGCACGTCCCCACCACCCCAATCTCAGATTAGAGTCCCAGCAGCCCTTTCCAACCCAGAGGCACCCACACCGTGTGTCAGGGGAAAGGGGAGGAAGGATGGCCAGTCACTTGGAAACATAAGTATTCACACCCAGGGGCTTAACTGAGGAGACACAGACTGGTTATGACAAAGCCCATGTCCCTCCTGACAAGTTTGATGGCACAGTGACATAAAGTCACAGTGAAATAGCAAGGACAGGGATGAGGGAGGAACTAAAGAGCAAGCTCAAACTCTAACAGAGCTGTCAATACCCACATCTGGAGTTGTTTCCATCACTCCCTACAGCTGCAAAATAAAGACAGGAAACATACCCAGCATATTTAATGTCCCGATCGTGTTGGTCTTCAGCGTCTTGATAGGGTTATACATGTAGTTTGGCGGGGAAGCTGGAGAGGCCAGGTGGTATATCTGGTCAACTAAAGGAGACAAAATGGAAGTAGGTTACTTCCAAGGAAAACACTTAAAAAATTCTGAACTCCTAAGAATCATACTATATAATAAAGGTGTTCATGATCTTGCATTGAAATTCTAGTTTTTATTGTTTTATTCTTCATAGAATCGAATTTACATTTGCAATCACAAGAAATTTAAAATAGACAGCTTAGGAGGATTCTCAAGATGGCAGCATGAGCAGAGTAGTGGAAATCTCCTCCCAAAACAATGTATATTTTGAAAACACAGCAAATACAACTATTTCTAAAAGAGTGACCAGAAGTTACAGTACATAAGCCAGGCTACAACTGCGAGAACCCAACATCTCACGGAAAAGGGTAAGATACAAAGCCGTGACCTGGTGGGACCCGAGCACTTCCCCCACACCAGCTCACTGGTGGGAGGAAAAGAATAGAGTGGGGAGGGAGTGGAACCACAGGACTGCTAAACAACCAGCCTTAGGAATCTGCCCCAGGAGCACAGACACACATTGCATGGTGCACTGGATATTAGAGGAGCGGAAAAGCAAAATTCAAGATTGAGACTGCGAACAGGTTCCCACAGCCGCTGCCCTGGGATAAAAGAAAAGCAAGCGCTTTAAAAGTCTTAAAGGGACAAGTGTTTAACAGGTAGACAAAATCGTCCTGGCACACTCAGCCCAGCAGGCTGGGAACTTTAAGGAACTTCAGGCGCCCTAACCCCCTCGGTGGCAACACAGCTCTGAACCCCCTCAGGGCAATAAGCAGACTGCTATTCCTTTCCCCCTGATGGCACGGCAAGCAAACTGGCTGACCCGCCATTGCTACAGACCAGCTGGGGAGCAGCCTCGCCCATAGCAATCACACAGCTTAACACACAGGCTTCTCCTTGTGCGTGGCTAACTGGCTCAGATCCAGAGGCTCCTCCCTGTGCACGGTTAACCGGCACAGATGGCGGAGACTGGCACAGAGTCCGGGAGGCACAAAGAGGCTCTGTTCTCGTGGCAGAACACACGCCGCTTGCCTGCGACCCCCGCCAGTGCCCTAGGCAATCCTGAAGGCCGTCCTGCTCACGGCAGCTGAGGGGATTAACCCAGACGCTGCTCCCTGTGTGCATTTAACTGGCACAGGCAGCAGAGACAGGCAAGGTGACTGGCAAGCAGGAAGGGGCTTTGTTCTCCCAGCTGAAACATGCACCACTCGCTGGCAAACACTCCCGTCGCCATGAAAAGGCAGAAGAACCTTGTTCAGTCCGAAATCCCTCAAACACCACAGAGAGGGCTTGGGGAGACTGAAATCAGCAATCTTCCTGAAAAAGAATCCAAAATAAAAGTCATAGCATGTTGATGGAGCTACAGTGAAATATTCAAGACCTAAGGGATGAATTCAGGAGGGAGATAACAGAAATGGAACAAACAATGGAAGGATTTAAGAGCAGACTGGAGGAGGTGGAAGAGACTCTTAATGGAATAGAAATCAGAGAACAGGAATACAGAGAAGCTGTAGCAGGGAGAGATAAAAGGATCTCTAGGAATGAAAGAATATTAAGAGAACTGTGTGACCAATCCAAATGGGACAATATTCACATTATAGGGGTACCAGAGGAAGAAGAGAAAGAAAAAGGGATAGAAAGTGTCTTTGAAGAAAAAATTGTTGAAAACTTCCCCAATCTAGGGAAGGAAATAGTTTCTCAGACTATGGAAGTCCATAGATCTACCAACACAAGGGACTCAAAGAGGAAAACACCAAGACATATAATAATTAAAATAGCAAAGATCAAAGACAAGGACAGAGTATTAAAAGCAGCCAGAGAGAGAAAAAAGATCACCTACAAAGGAAAACCCATCAGGCAGGCTATCATCAGACTTCTCAGCAGAAACCTTATAGGCCAGAGGGGAATGGTATGATATATTCAATGCAATGGAACAGAAGGGCTTCAAAACAAAAATACTGTATCCAGCAAGATTATCATTTAAACTTGAAGGAGGGATTAAACAGATAAGCAAAAATTGAGGGAATTTACCTCCCACAAACCATCTCTATGGTATATTTTAAAGGGACTGCTCTAGATGGAAACATGCCTAAGGCTAAAGAGCTGTCACCACAGAAAATAAAACCACAGCAAGGAAAGTAAACCAACTATATACTAACTAAATGCAAAATAAAATCAGCTATCCACCAAATTAGTCAAGGGAAACACAAAGAGTACAGAATAAAACACCTAACATATAAAGAGTGGAGGAGGCAGAAAAAAAGGGAGAGAAATAAAGAATCATCAGACTGTGTTTATAATAGTATAGTAAGTGAGTTAAGTTAGACAGTTAGATAGTAAAGAAGCTTCCCTTGAACCTTTGGTAACCACGAATCCAAAGCCTGCAATGGCAATAAGTACATATACATTAATAATCACCCTAAATGTAAATGGACTGAAGGCACCAATCAAAAGACACAGAGTAATAGAATGTATAAAAAAGCAAGGCCCATCTATATGCTACGTACAAGAGACTCACTTCAAACCCAAAGACATACACAGACTAAAAGTGAAGGGATGGAAAAAGATATTTCATGCAAACAATAGGGAGAAAAAAGCAGGTGTTGCAGTACTTGTATCAGACAAAATAGAAAGTAGCAAGAGATAAAGAAGGACATTACATAATGATACAGGGGTCAGTCCAACAAGAGGATATAACCGTTATAAATATCTATGCACCCAACACAGGAGCACAACAAATACTAACAGAATTAAAGGAGGAAATAGAATGTAATACATTCATTTTAGGAGACTTCAACACACAACTCACTCCAAAAGACAGGTCAACCAGATAGAAAATAAGTAAGGACACAGAGCACTGAACAACACATTTGAACAGATAGGCCTAACAGACATTTATAGAACTCTACACCCAAAAGCAGCAGGATACACATTCTTCTTAAATGCACATGGAACATCTTCCAGAATAGACCACATACTAGGCCACAAAAAGAGCATCAGTAAATTCAAAAAGATTGAAATTGTACCAACCAACTTCTCAGATCACAAAGCTTTAAAACTAGAAATAATTGTACAAAGAAAAAAAAGGCTCATAAACACATGGAGGCTTAACATCATGCTCCTAAATAATCAAAGGATCAATGACCAAATTAAACTGAGATCAAGCAATATGTAGAGACAAATGAAAACAATAGCATAATGCCCCAATTTCTGTGGGACACAGCAAAGGCAGTTCTAAGAGGAAAGTATATAGCAATCCAGGCCTATTTAAAGAAGGAAGAACAATCCCAAATGAATAGTCTAAATCCAGTTATTGAAAATAGGAAAAGAAGAACAAATGAGGCCCAAAGTCAGCAGAAGGAGGGACATAATAAAGATCAGAGAAGAAATAAATAAAATTGAGAATAAAGCAATAGAAAAAATTAATGACACCAAGAGCTGGTTCTTTGAGAAAATAAACATAATAGATAAGACCCTAGCCAGACTTATTAAGAAAAAAGAGAGGATCTACACACATAAACAGAATCAGAAATGAGAAAGAAAAAATCATGGTGGACACCACAGAAATACAAAGAATTATTAGAGAACAGTATGAAAATCGATATGCTAACAAACTGGATAACCTAGAAGAAATGGACAACTTTCTAGAAAAATACAACCTTCCAAGACTGACCGAGGAAGAAACAGAAAATCTAAACAGACCAATTACCAGCAATGCAATTGAAATTTAATCGGTAATCAAAAAATCACCCAAGAACAAAACTCCTGTACCAGATGGATTCACCGCTGAATTTTATCAGACATTTAGAGAAGACATAATGCCCATTCGCCTTAAAGTTTTCCAAAAAATAGAAGAGGATGGAATACTTCCAAACTCATTCTATGAAGCCAGCATCACTCTTAATACCAAAACCGGGCAAAGACACCACAAAAAAAGAAAACTACAGACCAATATCCCTGATGAACATAGATGTAAAAATACTCAACAAAATATTAGCAAACCGAATTCAAAAATACATCAAGAGGATCATACACCATGTTCAAGTGGGATTCATCTCAGGGATGCAAGGATGGTACAACATTTGAAAATCCATCAACATCACCCACCACATCAACAAAAAGAAGGACAAACACCACAGATCAACATCTCCATAGATTCTGAAAAAGCATTTGACAAAATTCAACATCCATTCATGATAAAAACTCTCAACAAAATGCGTATAAAGGGCAAGTACCTCAACATAATAAAGGCCATATACGACAAAGCCACAGCCAACATCATACTTAACAGCGAGAAGCTGAAGGCTTTTCCCCTAAGATTGGGAACACGACAAGGATGCCCACTCTCCCCGCTTTTATTCAACATAGTACTGGAGGTCCTAGCCATGGCAATCAGACAACACAAAGAAATAAAAGACATCCAGATTGGTAAGGAAGAACCCAAACTGTCACCGTTTGCAGATGACATGATATTGTACATAAAAAACCCTAAATAATTCACTACAAACTACTAGAACTAATATCTTAATTCAGCAAAGTTGCAGGATACAAAATTAATACACAGAATCTGTTGCATTCCGATACACTAATGATGAACTAGAAAGAGAAATCAGGAAAACAATTCCCTTCACAATTGCATCAAAAAGAATAAAATACCTAGAAATAAACCTAACCAAGGAAGTGAAAGACCCATACCCTAAAAACTGTAAGACACTCTTAAGAGAAATTAAAGAGGACACTAACAAATGGAAATTCATCCCATGTTCTTGGGTAGGAAGAATTAATATTGTCAAAATGGCCATCCAAATGGCTAAGTAGTTGACATCCAAAATTAAAAAATGGGCAGAGGATCTGAACAGACACTTCTCCAAAGAAGAAATTCAGATGGCCAACAGGAACATGAAAAGATGCTCCACATCACTAATTATCAGGGAAATGCAAATTAAAACCACAATAAAATATCACCTCACACCACTTAAGATGGCCACCATCCAAAAGACAAACAACAACAAATGTTGGTGAGGATGTGGAGAAAGGGGAACCCTCCTACACTGCTGGTGGGAATGTAAATTAGTTCAACCATTGTGGAAAGCAGTATGGAGGTTCCTCAAAAAACTAAAAATAGAAATGCCATTTGACCCAGGAATCCCACTCCTAGGAATTTACCCTAAGAATGCAGGAGCCCAGTTTGAAAAAGACATATGCACCCCTATGTTTATCGCAGCACTATTTACAATAGTCAAGAAATGGAAGCAACCTAAGTGTCCATCAGTAGATGAATGGATAAAGATGTGGTACATATACACAATGAAATACTATTCAGCCATAAGAAGAAAACAAATCCTACCATTTGCAACATCATGGATGGAGGTAGAGGGTATTATGCTCAGTGAAATAAGCCAGGTGGAGAAAGACAAGTATCAAATAATTTCACTCATGTGTGGAGTATAAGAACAAAGAAAAAACTAAAGGAACAAAACAGCAGCAGACTCACAGAACCCAAGAATGGACTAACAGTTACTAAAGGGAAAGGGACTAGGGAGGATGGGAGGGAAGAGAGGGATAAGGGGAAAAGAGGGCAATACGATTAGCACACATAATGTAGGGGTGGCGCAGAGGGAAGGCAGTATAGCACAGAGAAAACAAGTAGTGTAGTGACTCTATAGCATCTCACTACACTGATGGACAGTGATTGTAATGGGGTATGTGGTGGGGACTTGATAATGGGGGGAGTCTAGTAACCACAATGTTGCTCATGTAATAGTATATTAATGATACCAAAAAAAAAGAATGTAAGAAAAGAGAAAATACATGATCAGAAGTATTTTCCAAAAAGAATTTTAACATTTAGTAAATTATTCTCTAATAAAAGAAATGGTTTGTAAAAAAATAAATAAAATAAAATAGCCTAATTATCTGGAATAAAAACACATGCTGGGCAAGTTATTTGGGCCTGATCTCCTCTAATCAAAGTCAATCTGATTACTGAGTTGATTATTTTCTGAGATGATCTGTTCCAGATTATGCATTCAATTCTGAAGGATGACTGATTTTTCGAGACATGGGATTAAGCATGAACATCTAAAGTAAACATTTTTAATTTGTAATGCAAACCCGACACAAAAGCAAAGGCTCAAATGTATGGGAGAAAACAGCCTTCTGCTTTGTTTTTAAATGTGTCCTGTACTTATAAAACCAGGCTCTGAGATGACAGTCAGAGGGTAGTTTTTAATGAATTCAAACATTTGGATTCTGACAACTGCCCTTGAACACAGGCATCACTTTAACATCACTGCCAACAATGCTCCCTCTCCAGGTCAGGGAACACCTGCCACCCACAGAGGCCCTCGGGAACCTGCGCCTCCCGGTGAAACAGCAGTGGTGAAAAAGCATGTATGAGGAAAGCCATGCCTCCCGACACAGGCAGTAGGTGCCATGCCACCCCGCTTTGGCTACTGGTGGAAGAGAACAAGACACCAGTCACTGGAGAGCCCAGCAACAGGCACCTGAGACTGCTGCCAAAGTGAGTCCTCCCTTGACATGCCTTTGGCCCCCGTGCCTGCAGGTGCCCACAGGCCTCACCCTCTTCCCAGTCAGGGAACACTGCTCTCCTCCGAGGCAGTGGCACACTAGGGGCTAGGTTTCAGAGATGACAAACAGGCAAACTTGAAAGTCCCCACAATGAATTCCCTAATATAACTTTCTCAGTAAACACCCCCATCAAAAAATGCCTGACCACCCCTCCCAAACCATCTCACCCCCCACCCTCGGAAAGTCTCTCATCTCCAGGACAGTGTAGGAATCACTATTATGCCTTCTGGGATCCGGTTCCTAACACACTCTCTCGCCCAGGGTTGAGCGTCCCATCTTCTGGATATTTATTAATGAAGCTTTTCTTGTTTGCAAAGACTATCCAGCAAACTCCTTCTATGATTTTCTTTAAAGTCTTCTTATTTTAAAAATGGTACTTCTGCAACACCATCTCTATCAAAATCTCAACTGCACTTTTTGCAGAAACAGAAAAAATTCATCCTAAAATTCATATAGAATCTCAAGGGACCCTGAATAGCCAAAAGAATTCTGAAAAACTAGACCCAAGTTCAAAGACTTACATTTCCTTATTTCAAAACATATTAAAAAGCTACAGTAATCAACAACTGGTGTGGCAAAAAGACAGACAAAAAGGCCAATGCAACACAACAGGCCCAGAAATAAACCCTTGTGTATATGGTCAGATGATCTGCAACAAGGGTGCTAAACCATGCAATGGATAAATGACAGTCTCTTTAACAAATGGTGTTGAAAACTAGAATCTACATTCCAAAGCATCAAGTTGGAACCCTTATCTTACACCAAATGCAAAAATGAACTCCCAGTTAACTACCTAACTGTAAGACCTAAAATGATAAAATTCCCAGAAGCAAACATAGGGAAAAAGCTGGTGACATTGGAGTTGGGAAAGAGTTCTTGCACATGACACCAAAAGGAAAGGCAACAGAAGCAAAAATAGACAAATGGGTCTACATTAAACTTAAAAGCTTTTCTGCAAATATCAAATGACACAACAGAGTAAAAACACATCCTACAGAATGGAGAAAATGTTTCAAATTATATATGTGATAAGGTGTTAATATCCGGAATATATAAAGAACTCCCACAGATCAACAGCAAAAAAGTCAAATTAACTGAATTAAAAATTGGCAAAAACATGAATAAACATTTCTGCAAAGATAATATACAGCTGGCCAAGGAGCATATGTAAAGAAGCTCAGCATCAATAACCAGAGAAATGCAAATCAAATCCACAGTGAGGTACCACCTCTCATCCCTTAGGCTGGCTACTGTAAGGAAATCAAAAACAGAAACAGAAAATAACAAGTGCTATCAAGGACAGGGGAAACTGGAACCCTTGTGCACTATTGGTGGGAATGTGACAGTTCCTCCAAATATTAAAAATAGGATTTACATATGATGAGGAATTCCACTTCTGAGTATAAACCCAGAACTGAAAGCATGGTCTCAGTGAGAGAGTTGCACACACATGTTCATATCAGCATTATTCACAACAGCCAAGAGGTGGAAGCCACCCAAGTGTCCATGGACAGATGGACAGATAAGCAAAGTATGGACATACATACAGTGGGATATTATTCAGTCTTAAAATAAAATGAAGAAAATCCTGTCGTATGCTACAGTATAGATGAACCTTGAGGACATTACCCTAGGTGAAATAAGCCAGTCACAGACAGACAAGTATTGCCTTGATTGCATGAGGCACCCAGTCACCAAATTCATAAACACAGACAGTAGAGTGCTGGGTACGGGGAGCCAGGGCAGGGTAGTTATTGTTCAATGGGTACCGAGTCTCAGTTTTGCAGAATGAAAAAGTTCTGTATTACAGTAAGTTCTGTGTTACAACAATATACTTAACATTACGGGTTAGTACACTTTTAAAATGCTTACGATGGCAAAATTCAAAAATAGATACCTTAGAGCAGTGAAAGCCGATGAAAAATGAGTATTAGTGGAAAGGGGTAAGACCTTTACCCAAATTCAAGTCAAAATGAATGGTTTTTATTTATATATTTGTCCTTCCATTTCTCAAATGTGGGAATATAAGGGCTAAAAATTAGGCTCTGAATGACTGCAGATCATTCAAGATTCTCAGTTGATCCTTGTCCTGCTTCAGCTACCCAGTGCAGGTTTTGAACCTGACCCTTGGCATCCTTACACAGACCTCCAAGTGGTGAGACCCCAGGCCTTTATAGACCTTTTTTCACCTATATAATAAAATACATATGTATTTTTTTAAGCAACATTCTAAACTACTGGGCTAATTTAAAAATAAAACCCATGCTACTGAAACAAAATCTTTAAGAAAACACAAAACCTTTTAAAATTGTTTATAGTCTGTCAATATGCAAATTCATTGAAGGGATCTATTTAAATTAAGAGGAAAATCCTGTGACTGATTTCTGACCCCTTTGTTTGTCTGAGTTGATTGATAATCAGCTAAAAGCAAACAAAAATTTTATTTTTGTAATATGTATTATAAATATAATATGCAGTATGTATAATAAAAATGTAATTATAAATTAACAAGGTAGTTCTCACAAAAATCCTATCATGCTTAAGCTGTTTTGTATTTTCCAGCTTACAGATATGACCAGGGCATGGGGTAGTTCCTGCTCACAAGCCAAGGGCTGCAGGTGTATGTATCAAGCACACCAGCTCCATATATGGGAACCGCATTTCCTTTTTAAAACACCTCATCACACCCCACTGCCACTCTCCACGAGGACCGTGGCAGACACAAAACAGAAAATTAGACAGACCTCCAGACTGAGTGCCTCAGGAGAGCAAGAGCTTGGGCATGCTTCCTTCCAGGTCCGCAAACGACTGGCATTATTGCTCACTCAGATGCAGCCACCATATGCTCCCCAAAGACTGTGCCAATCGAGGTGTTTGGACTATGACCTGATAGAACAAACTACTCAGTGCTTTTTACTCTTGAGGTGACAACATATGCAGCAAAGGAAGGGAAACTGCATCAAAGACTAAGAGAAGAAGGAGCACCCTGTGAATGAATGCTTAACTCTCTGACATCAAACAAAAGACGTGCATGAGCCCAGGCTCTCTTCTGCAAGGCTCAAGTCAGCCCTTGGTGTGTGTGGGGAGGCTTCCCACTGCCCCCCCTCCAGACACTAACACTTACCACAGGCGGTGCATCCTGCTGGTTAAGTGACTTTCTTCTGCCTCGTCAAGAGCTTCATTCGTGTCTTTTTCAATAGACAGTAAGCTCACTGAGCACATGAAGCAACCCTCTTAGGACCTCCACACAGCTTGGCTCTCTGCAGGGAGGGCAGCCCCCTCAGTTACCTCCAGCACACTCACAACTGCACGTTCCCGAGCAGAGTTAGTGCATCTGAATGCCTGGGTGGGCCTGGAAATGATGACTGAAAACAGACACCCCTCCATGGTGCTCAGGCCTG
Organism: Smutsia gigantea; assembly: GCA_032199065.1. Classification (NCBI taxonomy): domain Eukaryota; kingdom Metazoa; phylum Chordata; class Mammalia; order Pholidota; family Manidae; genus Smutsia; species Smutsia gigantea. Next base: position 137,239 of record JAVSCE010017489.1, read on the forward strand.
GGCCGCTTTGGGAGAGGTGCAATACACATTAGATGAGTAAAGAGACCAGCCATAGATTGGGACTTTTCATCCAAAGGGAGATCCCATCCAGTGTTTTTTCCACCATTTGACAGTTTAGCCCAGTGGCTGCTGCCCCTCCACTCCAGCTGCAGAGGCTAAGGTATGCTCTTCACAGCTATTTCATGTTTAAGTAGCAACATGATGCGTTGTATTTAAAAAGAACCTGAAAATGTTACGAAATCCAATGTTTTCAGCAGCCCCCTTTCCTATGAGAATGTGTTCTGCCTGTAACACTGACAGTAACCCCAGTCCCTGTCCTAAGGACATAGCACCAGATTTTCCCGACTAGTGAGTCTGGTAAGGAGGTATGAAGAGAAGAGCAGGGTGCAAACTCTAGAACAAACATAAACCATCAGCAATGAGAGGAGCTAAGGAAATCCTAGGTAATGTTAATAACAAAGCCCAGGAAAAAAAGGCCCTTAAAACATGTCAGTTGCATAGCAAAAATCACATCAAAAACAAGCATGACCTTCAGAAATCTCAGTTGGAGGTAGAGACAAGGAGAAAAAAGAGAAAAGTCTGCCTACTTATTTACTGAACTTGCACCTCTAGATGCTGACTGCCGATGACCTTCTTGTGACCCGTCACACTTTCAAGGGCCGTGCACTGTAACCACAGCTAGAAAAACAGAAGCCCAAAGAAATAAGCCTAAAAGAGCTCGAATTAATAATCAAGGAGGGGGAATGAGCAGAAGACTAAATAGTAAAGCAAACTGGTGTTTGCCTTTCTCACATAATTTCCTTCAATAGGTTCTAAACGGCACTCCTGGTAGAGTGTAGGCCCATTACTTTTACATGGGGCAGACCAGCAACGGGTGGGGTCGCTGAGGCATGCTCTGTGCCACTGTGAGCTCTGAAAACTGGACCAGTCTAACCACAAATAAACTTCCTATAGGTTTTTATGATGAATTTCACTGTGCCTGAAATCCTCAGAAGTAATACAAAAATGCAAAAGGAAAAACTGATGAAATCGAGTATCTCTTGAGATGATGATGTAAAATTGTTGTTCATAACTGTTGTGGATAAACACTGCACAAGATGTTGCCCTCTGCCACACGGAATGCATGGCATAACCCTTGTCCCCCAACACCAGTATTTATGATAGAAAACAGGATTTAAGAAAGTACAGAACTCTCCAAAGCGTAAAGACCAAATTTCTCTTGGCACAAAGAACTAAAAGAGTAGGATTTGACCTTGATATCATATCAAATAACACTGACTTAATACACCACAAGTCTGGCTCAGCCCTGGGGTCAACAGTGATGGGTCAGTGCTGGGTGTGTCAGTGACCTGCAGGCCTGCAGCCAGCCTCCCCACCCCTAGAATACACCCAGGTACTGAGGCGGCTCACCAGGACACCACCATGGCAAGAAAGCTCCTCTCTGTGGTGCCTGAGCTTCACCACAGGAATTGCCCCTGCTGCAAGTTAAACAGAGAGGGGCTTTCTCTGTGACCCACAGCCTCTGCACTTCATGTTTACATTTGCAACACAAACACAAAGAAAGAAATTCTAAATTATAATCAACACAAATATTCGGGCCAGAAAAGCGTCTACACAAATATGGACCCAATGTGCTTGGCAACCACTGTTTCCATACCACCTCGCACAGTCGAATCCAGAGTGCCTGGGTGCTGACAGCAAAGCCTCTCCTATTCTTGCCTCGTGAGATGCCCCCTCCTGGTCTTGTGGGATTTCTGCATCTGGGTAAAAGGTGAGTAACAGGAAGGGCTCTGTGCACTGGCTTCCCCATCTATAAAATGAGGAATGACCTTCTGCCTACAAGTGTTGAAAGAATTAAATCTGTTAATTATACATGGTGATTACAACAGTGTCAGGAACACAGTACGTGTTCACTAAGTGTCAGCTATCACCATTTCTGTTTTCACTTCCCCGGACCTCTGCTACCCGAGAACTGAGTTCACCGAGCTGGATCCCCATCACATAATGGGCATTTCTGCCTTTTTCTGTCCTCTACAGAAATGCTGGTTTCAAGATACCTGTTTATACAAATGGTAGACAAGTAAATTGGACAGCTTTTAGGGGAGGTACAGACTATGTGCCATCAGGAGCCTGGACATGAGCCCTAAGATAATGACAACAGCGACCTAGATATGTATACTGGGTGGCTTTCTCAAGCAAGGTTTACAATGGCCATATATTGCAAGCAACCGAAATATGCAATGATACAGGGAATAATGGAATCACACTACGTTCATGTGATGGGGCATGCTAATAAAATAATGTTGAGGGGAAAAGCATTTGTCTTTGCAAAGAGACCTGCTATAGTCATACAACAGAATACGAAGCAGCTGCCAAAATAATAATAATGGGGCTCTCTACGTATGTCATAGAAAGATCACCAGGATACAAAAAACTGGAAAAAATGAGATGCAGGGCAATACAGAATATGCTTTCTTTACAGTAAGGAGTTACAAATACCTAGTTGTACTGTATTAACTAGGTCACATACAGACACTGCAGATGAGCACAAATTGTAGACAGCAGTTTCCTGAGAAGAGTTGGAAACTAGGAAAATAGCAGATAGAGGCAAGAGGAAGACTTTTTACATCTTCTAAATTTTTTTAAATATTTGAACCATATAACGCTATTGCCTATTAAGCACTTTTTGAATTTAAAAAGTCACATTTAGAGAAATGAGTGATGTTAACATGAACAGAGTATTTTTGGATAGGAGAATCAAGGACAATTTCTATCTTCCTTTTTATGTTTTTCTACAATTTTTCCCAAATTTGAAATACACAACTAATCTATATATACCTTTAAATAACACTATACTGCTTCACAGGTAGCAAGCACCTTATATACAAGAGAATTCCCAATTCTTCCTCTCGTTTCTTATAATGCTGTTGTCATGGATTCCATTTATCCATAAGCAGTAATCACCCAATACACTGTTGCTCTTATTGTTTTGAACAAACTGTTAAGACCAAGAAAAATAAAAGTTTTTATTTTACCATCATGTGTTCCTTCTCTAATCTTCTTCCTTTCCTTGCACAAGTCTGACTTTCTGACCATTGTAATTTTCCTCCTCTCTAAATAACTTTTCATACTTCTTGCAAGGCAGGACTACAGGGGACAAATTCCCTGAAGTTTTGTTTGTCTGAGGAAGTCTTTGTTTCTCCTTCACCTTTGAGGGATGATTTCACTGAATAGAGAATTCTAGGCTGGTGGGCTTTCCTTTCAACCCTTTAAATATGGCACTCCATTTTCTAGGTGTTTGCATAGTTGTTGAAGAGAAGTCTGATGTAATCCTCATCCTTGGTCTTCTATAGGTAAAGTGTGTTTATTCCCTCTTAGCTTCTTTCAAGGTTTTCTGTTTACCTTTAATTTTTTACAATTTGAATATGACATGCCAGGTCAAACATTTGAGGGTTATTTATCCTGCTTGGTGTTCTCCGAGCTTCCTCAATCTGTCTTTTGGGGCTAGTTATTAATTTTGGAAAATTCTCAGCCATTTTTACTTCATTTATTTCTTCTATTGTTTTCTTTCTTCTTCTGATATTCTAAGTATGCATATGTTACACCTTTTGTAACACATTTCTAATTGTCCCACAGTTCTTGGATATTCTCTTCTCGGTTTTTATTCTTTTTTCTCTATTTTCAGTTTGGGAGGTGTTCACTGACATGTCTTCAAGCTCACTGATCCTTTACTCAGTTGTGTCCAATGTACTGATGAGCCCACCAAAGGCATTCTGCATTTGTTATAATGCTTTTTATTTTAGGCATTCCCTTTAGATTCTTTCTTAGAGTTTCCATGTCTCTGCTTTTTTTGTTCTTGCATAGAGGTACTCTTTCCATTAGAGTCCTTAGCATCTTAATCACAGCTATTCCCAGCCTAGTTATTCCAAGCAATCTGCCATATCTGGTCTATTTGAGTTCTCTCTTTAGACTGTGCTCCTGCCATTTAGCATGCCTTGTAACTTTCTGTTGAAAGGCAGACATGATATATCAGGAAAAAGGAACCGAGATAGAGAGGCCTTTGTGTGAGGTTTCACATTTCCCTGGCTCACCCTCAGGCTGTGCTCACTGCCTGCTGCAGCTCCAGATGCAAGCTAACATTTCCTCTAGTTTGCTTGTTTTTGTCTCCCCGGTGGTCTCTGGGTCTCCCTACAGACTCCTCCTGAAGCATGGCCTGAGCCCTGCAGCTCATTCAGCTGTAACTATTATCACGAAGGATCTCTTACTGATGGGGTGGAGGTGCTGTGGGAGGGGAGGGGGCATCCTACAGTCCTAGGACTAAGTCTCAGTCTCTTAGTGAGGCTGAGTGGGCACTTCCTCCCCATGTCAGGCTCTGGGAAAACAGTTTCCCTTAAGGGCAAGCCTTTGTTGGGGAGAACAGAATGTTCTGGGCCTATTTCAAATGCCCCCTCACCCACCTGAAACATGATGAGATTTTTCTCTGATCTTCACCAGTGAGAACCCATTGGGCTCCTGGAGGTGAAACTCACAAAGTGTGCCCCAGCCCTCATAGCTGGGGCTCTGGAGCTCTTCCCTCTCCAGCTTGTCCACATCTCCAGCAGTGGTCAGGGCCTGTCATGTGTCCCTGACAGGCTCTGGCAGCTCCTCTGTCCTGCATGCCATGATTCTCTGTGCTTACCTGTGTCTCCAGGTTTCAGGGTGGCAGTCTGCCCTGTAACCTCAGTTCTCAGATGGAGCTAAGAAGAGCTGTTGACTTTCAGTTTGTTCAGGTCCTTCCTTGCTGTGAGGATGGGAGCAATGATTTCCAAGTTCCTTATGTGGCAGACCAGAAACCCGAAGTCCAGGCCCGGACTGTAAATCATTTCTCCCATGTGGACTTTACTGTGTGGACTTCCTGCTGAACTAGAACTTCTGTCCCCCTACAGTCGGGTCTCATCAGTTATCAAAATCCCTCCACAGTCATTGCTTGTAGTCCTGTGCTTGCCCAGTCCTCACCTCCAAGAGCACATGGGCTTCCCTTAGACATCCTTGCTTCTCCGCAGAGCACCCCTGTGATGGAGCATTGGCCTCCAGTCCTCAGGCTGGAACCAGGAGCTGCCCAAATGCTACTGCTCCATCTTCCCTGTCTCATGGCTCGGCATCTCCTTCACAAAACCCACACACCCTGCTACCCCTGAAGCCTGGCCTCTCAGAACTTGCCAGTTCCTGAATCAAAGGTTGGAAGAATAATTAAGTTTAGTTCCTCCAGAGCTAAATATTTTACAGGGTAGAGTCAACATCTGAAAGTTGTATGTCTTGGTTGGTAAAAATCTAGAGTTCTTTTAAAGCAATATAAAATCAGATTAAGTTATTTCAATGAGTACTTATAATTCCTTCCAAAGCAATGGTATTCTGTCTCTACAATCTAACCCAGACAATACAGAGGCCTCTGTCACAACCCTTAAGACAACAACTCATCTTAATCATTTTTATAATCCATTACCACATGGCAGCCCTGAATTCCATAGCACCCCATCCCCATCCTGACCCTGAATATATGCACACATGTTCTCCTTCTCTAATCCTACCACTTCATTCTTAGCTCAGACAACAGTTAATTTCCCCTTGGAAATATGAAATTAGAATAAACTAGCTAATGTCTTTGCTTCTGAAACACAGTGGTTATACTTTGAAAATAAGAGGAAAACTGCTGAGGAAAAATTAATGAAGCTCAGCTACGATGCTGCCAAATTAAGTGACACCATTGTTCATTAAAATCCAAACAACCTGCCAGCCCCAGAAAAGCAAGTAAGCCAAAGTAAATGCCACAAAATACTTTTCATTTGGCCTAAGAACATTCCTGCCATAGTATAAACCAGATCAATTGAAGTTTCTTTCATCAGGAAAAAAGTACTGAAAACAGTTATATTACACATTGGATGTCCATACAAACACTCCTGCCATGAAGACACTCACACCAGCAGGACATACTAACTTGTCCCTCACTGCTAAAGGATTAACTACACACCACCAAACAGCACTCCCACTTATGATAGGCACAGGTGGTAAGATGCAATCAGAGGAAAAACTGAACAGATGTAAGGTAAGTGACATATGCCAGGTCCTGTAAGTCAATGCAACAATGTCACTCCAGGATGCTCTGAATTAGGTCATCCTTTGTGTAACCATGAAAAACCAAGGAGGCAGGGGGCACATCAAACTACATGCATGTGGTTAAACTGAAGCTGTGTCTGATTTGAGGGGGAATGGAGGATTACTCCCTGCGAAAATAACTGTATCCCCATGGGAGATCAGGTGACACACTTCACAAAGGAGTTCAGAGTCATGTGGGCACCATGGGGACAGAGAGAGGGAGGAAATGGTATGGAAAGGGCTGAGAGATTGTCAGACACATCCAACCTGATGCTAAAGCTTGGAAGGCCCTGGGAGGAGAAACTAAAAAACAGGCTTTAAACTAGAGGTGGAGCAATGTCTTACACTGTCGCACATTAGTGCTACTCAAGGAAACTGACCGTGACCACAAACAAAATGTCTTAATCACGTATCACGTGCATCGATTCAGTGAGTGTTGTGTGCACGTTCTACACAGAGTTGATTGCCAGAGGCAATAGAAACAGCCTAGAATAGCTTTGATCTCAAAGCCCACCGTCAGAGAAGGTAATTTACTTACCAATTTATCACTTTTACTAAGGTTTGGTTTTTCAGTAATACTGAAACTATGTGAGCAATACTTTCATTCAACAAACGTTTATTGCCATATGCAAAAATGAGGAAAGATGCTGTGCTACAACCCTGTAGTAGTTTTGTATTGGTGCCCTAATACATTACACATTTAGAAGCTTAAAAATCATCCATGTACAGCCATAGGTCTGTATGTCAGGGCCCAGCCATGGTGCGACTCGACTAGTTCTCCGCTCTCAGGGCTGAAATCAGGTGAAATCAAAGGCTGTGTTCCTGTCATCAGAGGACAAATGACTCAGGTCATTGGCAAAATTCAGCTCCAGGAGGCTGCAGTACTGGGGTCCCCATGTCCTTGCTGGCTGTCGGCTGGGAGCTTCTGGAGGCGGCCTGCATGCTCTGGCTCATGGCCCTGCTCATGGCCAGTAGTGGTGGGTCATGTCTTCAAGTCTTTGACTTCCCTGCTGCCTGTGTTCCAGGCATCTCCCACCAGCTCTGACAGACCCTTCCCCTATTGCTGCTGCTTTTAAGGACTCACGTGCTTTACATGGGCTCATGGACATAATCCAAGGGAATCTCCATATTTTAAAACCAGCTGATTCATAACCTCAATAATTCCATCCTCAAATCCTTTCCCTGCAGCACAGATCTGTAAACCTTTATAATCCTGCCCATGAGAGCCCTATCACATGCATTACCTTAATTACTCTCACAGCAACCCCATGATGAAGTCCAAGTGGAAAGTAAGCCAGTTTATCTATTATCTAAATCATGTTTCACCTTACAAAACCTATAGCCAAATCCCAAATAAATCCCAGAGAGATTACATAATTAAATATTTTAAAATGAGGCAAAAACAAAACAGCATGACTATTTACCTATCCTTTGGATGGTTACAGCATAAAAGAAACAGGATAGCAATGAGGAAATAAATAGATGAGACATACAATAATTACAAAATTTAAATTAAATTAAAAGGCAAAGCCATAATGTGGGGAATGATAAATATATGCCAATGACTAACATTCCAATTATGAAGAGCACAGAAAAAAGCAAATTTTTAAAAAGGTAAAGGAAACTATTTAGATTTCTTTTGTGAATTAACATGTTAGAAAATCTAACCTATTTAGTAACTAAACATACACTGAACTATGGGTTTTTATCAAATTATTGTCAGAAAACATTTTCATTAGTTTTTTAGAATAATGGTCAATGCTACTAATGTATTATTAGTGGAGTAGACACCACCAAATGATGAAGAAGACCTATTAGTATTTGGACAATTCATATTTGAACTCTTTACTGAGGAAATAGAATTCAGACAATGACATTCATAATAAAACACTGGAGAACTTTGAGTAAGGACAGCATTTTTAAAACCATGGTATACCCACATAGTAATGTTGCTCAGAAATTACTCTGGTTCTTCAAGATACTTTTATTGATATGGGAAATGCTCGTGACTTGATAATAATGGGACAACAGAAAGGCACACTGCCCATTAGGATGGGGCAGGTGGTTATACTATACAAGCTTGAAGGCCAGCATCTGAAGCTGAATTCTGGCCACTGAACGGCCCCACAGCTTTGGGAAGTCCTGAGCCCTATTCTAGATTTCCATATGTAAGTGCAAGAATACCACTTAGCTCTCAAGGCTACGTTCTGATTTAGAGGAGAATGACAGTGAGGTCTGTGTGACCTACAGGCCTGCTCATCAAGTACCTAGCAGCAGTTCTCATCAGCACACCTTAGATAATTCTGGAAAATGTCTACTGTGGGTTCCTGCATTAGTTTCCCGCAGCTGCTATGACTAAATTGCCACAAACAAGGTGATGTAAAAACAACAGAAATTTTTTCTCTCACAGTTCTAGAAACCAAGAGTTGGAAAACAAGGTGTCAGCAAGGCTGCCCTCCTCCAATGGCTCTGGGGGAGAATCCTCCTGGCCTCTTTTAGGTGCTCCTAGCATGGGGCTGCCTCATCCCACCCTGCACCTCAGCCTTCACATGGCCTGCTCATCTCCTCCCGTATGTCTGTGTCCTCTGCATACTGTCTCTTCCAAGGACACTTGTCACTGGAATTACAGCCCAACCAGGTGGCGATAATCCAGGTTGACCTCATCTCAAGATCCTTAATTTAATTACATTGGCAGTGACCTATTCCCACATAAGGCCATATTCACAGGCTCCCGGGGTTCAGATGTGTACCTATCTTTTTGGGGACCACCAGTGGACCCATTACAGCCCCTCACCCTTAATTCCTTTTCAGTGGCAAAGTTAGTGGAGGGCTTTAAACTCTCACATGTGGAACTTACTGTTGATTCAGCATTCTACATCAGCTAACTTCCTATAGGAAGCCGGAAGTAATTTTGCATCAGACTTGTTAGGTAACAGGATGGATGTGCATCACACTGCCATAGGCTTCAACAGACCATGAAGTTGAAAGCCAGGGAGCCACACAATACTGAAGTCAGACATTGACACTACCACAACCATTCTTTATCACAGTAATTAGGACAGTGCCCTGTAAGCAAATAAGACCCATTTCACAGACACAACACCGATGCACTGTGACCAAGTCAGAAGGCTTACCGCAAGGGCTGGCTGCTCTGGTGCGCCCACCCAATGGGCTCCGAGTGGTAGCAATGCACGTCTCGCTCACCTTCAATGTAGAGGGGCTCCACCACGTCATGGTTTATCAGCTCAAAGTTCTCGTGGCCGATCCAGTGCTCCACATTTCTCTTCCTGCCTGTGAAGAAGTTGTCCACCACAGTCACCTCATGGCCGTCCATCATGAGTTTGTCAGTGAGATGGGAACCCACGAACCCCGCTCCTCCAGTGATCTACATCAGGACAGGGCATAAAACATCGCCAGAAAAAGCACAAGAGAACACAGTCACAACCGACTTCAATGAGATACATCTCATGTGCAGTCACAACTTCGAACTTGGGAGTGGGGTGGGCCAGGAGGATGGGGAAGGTTGTAAAGGAGCATCTTTACTCTTATTCCATAGCAAGAGGTCATACTACATCAACTTAACAGCAGCCTACAAATTTAAACTACCACCCAGAAAGCAATACAGAAAACTAGTAAAGTTTCAAGACGTCCTCTTTGACAAGGGAATTTCATATTACAAAAAGTTGTTTTATAATGGATGGGATGCTGAACATCATTTATACAGACCTAATACTACTCTCACACACTTTTAGAATTACTTCTTTTAAAAAAGTAATTAGCAAAAGCAGGCTTTTGATGAACTACCAAAAAAATTATGTGATATTTAAATCAGACTTAAAAACTTCAGAAAAACTAGTATCTTTCAAACTGTGGATATGAACAAATAAATAAACCTTAGATACTATTTGTAGACAAAGGCCTTAAATGATTAAGTTCCACTGTTTAGTTAACATCTGAGTGGGAGTATTGATACTACAGAGTGTTGACTACTTAGCTAAACAGTGAAATGATGCAGCTCAGAGGGGCCCAGAAAGCCAGGAGTTCATCAGCAAACGTGAAAAGGCAATTATGAGTGAAAACATTTTTAAAGACTAATAAAAATACTTTATTCAAATTAAATGGTATAAGCAGATGGGGCTAGATAAAGCATATTTCATTTTTGGGAGGTGGGAGTGAAAAGATCAAACTCAAAGAACAGAAAACACATGGCTAATGAACCCATCTCAGTGAAATTACATTCTCCATCCTGTCCTGTCCTATTCTCCACTCTGTCTTTTGCATCCAGCTCATCTTCCTGTTCCAAATGGAAAAAATTAACAGTAAAAAAAAAAAACCCACACCAATTCTTACCTAAAATGAAAAGGCAGTAAGTTCCCAGGGTCTACGATTTTACATTTAATTTGCCATGATATCCTCTGCTTAAACAAAATCTGACAAAAATTTTCCATGTTTACCACAGGTGAGAGCAAAGCTGGCTGGATGAAGGATGCAAATTTGGGGACCCCAAGAAGTACCATTTGTCAACTACCAACCAGATATTTATATATGCTCTGACGAAAACACAAAACAAAATGGTTAGAAGGTGCATAGTTTAAAAGTCCTGATGCTCAGCAGCTTTCAATCAGCTACATTCATTCTTTATGAGAGCACCATTTTCTAAATCCCCTGTTCTTTGTAGAGATTAAAAACTGAACCACAAGAACTAAGAGTTTGATCAAGATCCCAGGTCATAATAATGACAGACGCAAACCACAGTCTTCCTAATTTCATATTCTCTTTACTACATGCCCATTTGTCTGCTTCATGTTTTTTATTTTTAGCACTTCTACATTCTACCTGTATTCCTAAACAGTGATTTGAAAAAAAAGAACTTTGTAGTAAAATAACTGAATTTCAAATCTGGCTCACGGCTAGTTCTTAATCAGCTCAGTGTGAGATTTCATTTTACTTTGTGCCTTCACCTTATTGCATTTTCCCGACCCTCCTACAGTTTTAAAATCAGAAAAATTGTATCTTTATAAAAGAAATTTAACTTTATATGTATATACAAATGTTTCTTAAAATAAGATGCTCTGCTGCACTTGAACTTTACCTCTGTCCCTAAAATAACTGAGTGACAACTCAGAACAAGCAGAAATGCAGGGTATTAAATCATACACAATTGCCTTCAACATTTCACCAGTTTTAGCAGTGACATAAAATTGTTGGGAGCATCTTAGCCTTATTTAAAATGAACTTGGATTGTTTTCCTTGAATAATTCCTTTCTACCTAAAATACTTAAAGATTTACATAAAAGCTGGGTGGTTATAAACGTTTTTCCTAATCAATTTCAGGTCATTAGGCAAGCATTTCAAATAGAAATAAAACTGGCAGAGGCTTACCACTCACAAGCACTTCCTTAGGAAAACCAATCACCAAACCCAAGCATACCCTTTGAATAATAAAGAGCAAACACCCAAAAGATAGCTGGAAGAAAATACATAAGACTTCTAACAGTGAAATGGATTAGAGCTTACACAGCTTCACGTGGCTAATGAACCCATCTCAGTGTGCTAGTACTTCTTGCTTTGTGGGCCTTAGATACTGCTAATAGGCAGCCAATGTGGTCAAGTTCAAGGTCAGAATTCAAACTCATGCTTCTCAGTAAATCAGCAAAAAGAATGTCTTTTCAAACAAACCTCTTCTTTGTGCTAAGGCTTCAACAATCACTGAAAAAACTTAACTTTTAGCAATATATGCTGGACGTGGACACCAAATGACTCTGAAATGTGGCTTAACCTATGAAATGGCAGATGAGTGAAAAACATAAGTCCACTTATTGTGGTCATGTGTAAAGTAAAATGAATTCAGTAATATGCAACATCAACAGGAAGATCGGCCCACATGGAAATAAGTTACCCGTGTAGACTGTACAGAGTTCACATACTTGTAGAGAGCATCACAGTTTCTGATCACTCTGACATGTGGCAGTAGAAAGATAAGAAAAATTAACTTTTCTCTGCTGCTAAAGACACTGATATATTTCTCAATTGTTTAAGTGTTTATGCATTTTTGATGTGATAGAAACACCCAAAAAGATGGGTATACAATTATAACAGATTACAGTCTGCTCAAGGTAAGATGTACATAAAACATCTGAAAAGGCAAGAAATTTTCTATAGAAAAGGGAGATCATGTGTGGGAAACATATAGACTCAAGGTATTTGGGAAGCACAGTCCTACAAACCAGATGATGGGTTTGAGAAAAAAGAACTTTCTAGAAAAATAACTGAATGTCAATTGGGTCAAAGAACAAAAAACAACCTTGTGTACTAACAGTTCATATATCAAGGTCACAGATAAAAAACGTCTCACAGAATGGTGCTGTAAGGTGCTCAACAAACCTGTCCCCCAGCAAAACAACCACAACTTGTGAAAATTAATTTAAAAAAACCAACTATTGGAAGTTATCTTAAGGATATACAGCAAATGAAGAAAGATTTATTTAAGAAAAAAATGCAAAAAGAGTGAGAGTCTGTGATGCTTAAGCCATGGCCCTCTTCCTCCTTTCACCGTATACCCTCACAGTGCAGAGTAGGTAGGAGTGTTAGGTGTGGCCAAAAAAGGAGCTCCCAGTCAAAAGATATGTTATCACACCAGGAAGGGCACATCACCTACATTTTTCATCCCATACAACCTTGAGTTTCAGAGGCTAAATTCCTGATGCATGAACCAAATGGATAGGAGTTCCCTTATCCACCCAGGCCCACCCAGAGGCAGAAGGTCTACTCCAGCTGCAAAGGGTGGGACTCTGGTCACCCATGCCCCAGCTCACTCATAGGGTGGAGATTTCACACACAGAGGCAAGAAGATCAGGGGCTACTCCTCCCACCCAGCTCCATCCTCCTACTCCAAAGCAGTGGCTCAGAGATTTTTTTTCCCTGGGGACAGAGTTAGTCAATAAAAAGAGTTCCAAAGCTCTCCCCAAGGAACTGACACTATCTGCAAGAGAAAGTGGGAAAGTTTAAGCATAAGAGTGTTCTCAAAACCAATGGAGATTTATGTGGTAAACAATAAGGAGGCTGGCAGCTCTATGAGAACAAGTTAACCCATGGGCCAGCTAGTTCTGTAAAGAGTCACCTGTGAGCCCTCCTGGAATCAGAACAAACCCCAAAGATGGGCCTCACAGTCCACCTCTGCAAAGGGGCCAGAACTTAATTGTATCACACAGGAACAGTTTATAACACAAAGCACCAATAAAAGAAGAGTTCATTCAACTGGCAATTCTGGAGCCTAACAGTTGGTGTGATAACATGGAAGGCAGACAGCTTAACAGATAAATCAGGGAAAGAGACAGTCAACAGGAGCCCTGCTAGACCCGTCCTCCCAGGGTGACTGTGTCCATACCCACGGTTGCAGCTTCTGAGGGGCACATCTGAGCATCATGCTCCAGGGGAAATGGATGTCACTAGAACAGACCAGCCAAGTCACTCAACAAATAAACAAGCAAACAGAACTAATACAAGTCTCAGGGGAGAGTAGCATCCAATGCTGCTACAATATACTACCTAAAATTTCAGTTTTCTACAAAAAATTTCAAGACATGCAAAGAAACAGGGATGTGTGACCCATACAGAGGAAAAGACACAGGCAACAAAAATCACCTGTGAGGAACCAGATGTTGGATTTAACAAAGTCTTCATTCAAAGCAGTCATCACAAATGTGTTCAAAGAACTGGAGGAAACCATGCTTAAAGAAGTAAACAGAGACTAAAAAAGAATAAAATAGAAACAAATAGAAATTCTGGAGTTCACAAGTACAGTAACGGAAAAGAACAATCACTAGAGATCAACAATTGACTGGATCTGACAGAAGAAAGAAACAGCAAAGTTGAACACAGATCCGTAGGACTCATGCAATCTGAACAGAGAGAAAAAATAAAGGAAAGTGAACAGAGGCACCAACAGATACACCAACATGCATGTAAAGGGAGTACCACAAAGAAAGAGAGGAACAGAAGAAATATCCAAAAAATAATGGATGAAAATGACCCAAAATTGATGAAATTCATTAATCTACTCATACAAGAAGCTCAACAAACTCCAAGGAGGATGAATCTCAACACAAGTAGATGCACACAGACACATCATACTAAAAATGCTCAAAATCAGAGACAAAGTTTTGAAAGCAGTTTACTGGCTTGAATACCATCCTGCAATATTTATGTCCTTCCAAGAACCTCAGAACATGACCTTAATTTGGAAACAAGGTCACTGCAGATGTAATGAGTTAAGATAAGTTCACAGTGGAGTAGGGGAAGCCCGGCAGTGTGAGACACACACAGGAAGAATATCACATGATGACTGATGGAAGCAAAGACTGGGTAATGTGTCCAAGGCAGGGCACTCAAGGATGACCAGAGTCAAGAGAAAGGCATGGGATGGATGTTCCCCTAGAGCCTCCAGAGAGAGGCCCTGCTGACATCTTGATTTCAGATTTCCAGCTTCCAGAACTGGGAGAGACTAAATTTCTGTTGCTTTAAGCTACTGAGTTGGGGGTAATTATTTCAGTAGCCCTAGGAAACTAAACAGAAGAAAAAGAAAATGACTCCTTAGGTACAAGGGAACCCAATGTGATTTACCAGCTGAGTTATTGTAACAAATAATGGTAATAGCAGTGGAATAACATATTCAAAGAACAGAAAGAAACAGTCAGCCAAGCATCTTATATACAACCAAAAATAGCTTTTAAAATAAAAAACAAAAATAAACAAAAGAATGGGAGAATTAATTGTTAGCAGGCCTGCCATGTAAGAAATACATTCTTCAGGCTGAAAGCAACAATCCCAGATGGTAACTTAATACACAGAGAAAAACAGGGGGTAACAAATAAGGTAATTAGGTAACTGTAAAAGACAATATAATTGTGTTTACTCCTGTCTACTCTTAATTGATTTTAAGATTAAATTGTACAGCACAACAATGTGAACATACTTAAAAGTCAAAAAACTATATACTTAAAAATGGTTAAATAAAGCTTGTTATGTATATTTTTTACAACAAAAAAGAGGAAAACAATTATATGAAATAATATGTACATAACTATTTGTCCCATATATTTTTCCTATTTATTTTTGTATATATTTTGGTTGTCCAATAAAATACAGAAATATGGTATTTGACAATAATAATACAAAGCATGTATAGGGGAACAAAAGTTGTACTGCAGTAAGGAAGTGATATCAAAAGTTAACTTAAACCCACAGGAACGAATGAAGGAAACCAGACATGATAATAAAAAGGTTAATGCCTACACTGATGGACAGTGACTGCAGTGGGGTATGGGTGGGGACTTAATAATATGGGTAAATGTAGTAACCACATTGTTTTTTCATGTGAAACCTTCATAAGAGTGTACATCAATAATACCTTAATAAAAATATATATATATTAAAAAAAGGTTAATGTAACCAATTCTATCGGTATATCTATCCTTGCTCTCCTTTATTCCCTCAGCTTATTTAAAAGAGATAATTATATAAAGTAATAATAATAACAATGTTTTGTTGGGTTTTAATATGAGTAGAATACATTAAATGTATAGAAATAATAGGGACTCTCCATGCCAGGAGCTCTGTCTTCTCACTTTATTTCTAAATAAAAGCCTGTACCTTGCTTTCCTAAAAAAGAGAAATAATATCACAAAAAGAGGGAGGGGTCATAGAATTACAGGAGTGACCTTTCTAGACCTCACTGGAACTCAGCATAAATCTAAGTATCCTAAGTTAAGATGTATATGGTAAGCACTAGAGCAAACAGTAAAAGTAAATTTTTAAAATACAGTAAAAAAGTCATTAAAGGAATTCAAATTTTACCCAAGGGAAGATTTTCTTAACGCACAAAAAAACAGTAATGGTGGGAGAGAAGAACAAAGATGTGAGGCATATGAAAAACCTGAAAGGGCAGATATAAATCCAACTATATCAATAATAACATTAAATGTGAGTGGATTCAGCAATTACTCAAAAAGACTGTTAAACTGGAAAAAACAAAACAAAACAAGATCCAACTATATCTAAGAGCTGTACACTCAAAGTTATGGTGTGCTGACCGTAAAAAGACATAAACTATAACACAGAAACAATAAGAAAGCTGGAGTGGCTATAAAGATATCAGACAAAAATAAACTTAAAAAAATGTTAATAAAGAGAAGCATTTTATAATGATTAAATGGTCATCTATCAAATGGATATAACAAAAAAATTTATGCACCTAACAACAGAGACCCAAAATATATGAATCAAAAGTTGAAAGAACTGAAGGGAGAAATAGAGAATTGAACAATAATTGGAGACATCAATTCCCCACTCTCAACAATGGATAGAACCATGCAGAAAATTAAGAAGGAAATAAAAGACTTAAAAAACACTGTAAGCCAGCCAGACCTAACAGATATTCATAGAACATTCCATTCAGCAATAGCATAACACATATTCTTTTTACAAGCACATGAAATATTCTCCAGGATAGACTATATCCTAGGCCATAAAACAACCCTCAATAAATTTAAAAGTATTCAAATCATACAAAGTATGTTCTCTGACTACAGTGAAATTAGAAATCAGTAACAAAGACATTTGAGAAATTAACAAGTATGGAGAAATTAAACACACCCCCAAATAACTAATGGATCAAAGAATAAATTACAAGGGAATTAGACATACTTTGAAATGAATGACAATAATGAAACAACATACCAAAACTTAAGTGAATGCAGATGAAAGCTTTGAAATTCCTAGAACATACAAACTCCCAAAACTAACTCAGAAAGAAATATAAATATGAGATTGAATTAACAGTCTAAAAAAATTTTAACAAAGAAAAGACTAAGCTCAGATGGCTTCTGTGGTGAATTCCACCAAACATTCAGAAAGAATTAATACCAAATCTTCACAAATTCTTCTCCAAAAATACAAGAGAAGGGAACACTTCCCGAGTTGACCTAAGAGCCCAGTATTGCCCTGATATCAAAAACCAGAAAAAGACAAGACAGGAAATTTACAGAGCAACATCTCTGAAAAATATAGACATAAAAATCCTCAACAAAATACTAGCAAATCAAATCCAGCAATACCTAAAAAAAAGATTACACATGGTAACTAATTGGTAATTATACCAGGTACGAAAGGTTGGTTGCAAACCGAAAAATCTAGAGTTAGAAGGAATGTCCTCAACCTGATGAAAGGCATCTATGAAAGCCCACAGCTGATATCATACTTACAGTGAATGAGTGAAAGCTTTCCCCTAAGCTCAGGAACAGGACAGGGTGTTTGCTCTTCCCACTTCTAGTCAACATTGTTATTAGAGGTTCTAGCTAACACAAGTAGGCAAGGAAGTGAAATAAAGGGATCCATATTGAAAAGGCAAAAGTTAAACCACCTACAATTGCAGATGACATGATCTTGTACGGTATATAGAAAATCCTAAAGGATCCTCTTAAAACAATTAGAACTAATCAATGAGTCCAGCAAGGCTGTAGGATATAAGAAATGAAGCATGAGTTTTTAATGTTAAGGAAGTATATATACATTTTTTCTTTCATTCCTGTCCTGTTTAAGAAATAATTGCCTAATCCAAAGTCACAAAGATTTACCATGTTTTTTCCTGAGAAATGTATACTTTTAGTTCTTACATTTAGGTCTGTGATCCATTCTGAGTTTTTTTGTACATGGTATTTAATAGTCTTTCATCTTTTTGCTTATGATTTGTCTAGCACCAGTGGCTGACAAGACTAACCATGCCCCATGAAATTGTCTTAGCACCTACAGGGGTGCATTTTCTTATGTATAACAATAATAATAGTATTATACACAGCAGTAATAGTAGTATAACTCCATTCCATTGTATTGGGGAGGGGGCTTTCCCACACATTACACCAAGCAATTCTCAAACACCAGCAGGATGTCTGAGAAGTCAACTCAATTCTGATGCTATCTGCCCAGAGACAGCACCAGATTCCCAGGTTAAGGGCTTCATCATACAAAACTGCCCTCTACCCCCCACTTCAGACATGGGTTGCAAGCCTCAGGCAGTTACCTGGGTTCTGAGGTCAGGTACAGATTGAAGGTTACAGTGACCTACCCCTTAGGTTCAGTTAATTTGCTAGAGCGGCTCACAGAACTCAGGGAAACACTTATGATTACCAGTTTAATAAAGGATACTGTAAAGGAAACAAGTTAACAGCCAGGTGAAGAGATACATAGGGTAAAGTCCCAAATAAAGGAGCTTCTATCCTTGTGGAGTTTGGGGCCTGGCTCAGTGGTATGTGGAGGCATTCTGGTTCCCCAAGCAAAGAAGCTCTCCCTTACTGAGAAAGGATCCAACAGCAGAGAACGGTAAGCTCTTCTTGGGTTTTTGTGAGGGCTTCGTTGCATAGTAATGATTGAGTAAATATTGGCCATTGGCTGATTCAGCCTCCAGCCCCTGCCCTTGGGCCTCTCATTAACATGACAAGACACCCATTTCACCTTTAAGACTCTAAAAGGGTTTTTCAGGAACTGCGGATGAAGGCCAAATATACCCAGGAAATATATATTTGGTCATATGAATAACCAAATATGTATTTCTTATGACTCATTTTATTGCAGCACCTTCCTTGAAAATCAACTAACCATAAATGTAAATATTTCTTTCTAGACTCTTTATTTTATTCCATTGATCTGTTCCTGTCCTTATGCCAGTACTGCACTGTTTTGATTAAAATGTGAAAAGACAACCCACACAATGGGATAAAATACTTGCAAACCACATATCTGATAAAAAACTTGTATCTAGAATAAAAAAACTCTTATAATACAATAATGAAAAAACCTAATTAAAAAAATGGGCTAAGTATCTGAATAGACATTTCTCCCTAGAAGATACAGAAATGGCCAATAAGCACATGAAAAGATACTTAACATCATTTGCCACAGGGAAACTCAAAAACCACAATGAGATACCACTTCACACCTGCTAGGAGGGCTACAAAGATGGAGACAGAAAATGACAAGTGTTGGTAAGGTTGTGGAGAGACTGGAACTCTCATACATTGCTGATGGGAATGTAAAATGGGGCAGCTGCTTTGACAGTCTAGCAGTTCCTCAAAAGATACAGAGCTGCCATGACTCATATGATAAACAGACGAATAAAATGTGGCATATTCATACAATGGACTACTATTTAGTAACAAAAATTTATGAAGTACTCACACATGCTAAAACATGAATGAATCTTAAAAATACTGAAGTGAAAGAAGCCAGTCACAAAAGAACAAATATTGCATTATTCCATCTATATAAAATAACCTGAATTGGCAAATCTCTACAAACAAAAGTAGATTAAGCAGCAGCCTAAGGCTTAGGGTGTGTTGGGGCTTGGGGGAAAATGGAGAGTGACTGCTAATGGGTACAGGGTTTCTTTCTGGGGTGATAAAAACGTTCTAAAATTGGTAATGGTGGCACAGCTCCGAGAATATAAAAAACTACTGAATTGTACACTTTAAAGGGTGAACTGTACAGTATGTAAGTTATATATCAACAAAACTGTTATTTTTTTTAAATCAAAGGTGCCAATTTCTCTGGATATATTTTGTTAACCGGGTTTCTTTCATGGGTGAATTTGTACTGATATTTAACAAGGAGACCAGCAGCCGAGGAGGCCCCAGGGTATTCTTCAAAGTGGTCAGTGAAACAGAAAAGGATTTACAAACCACTGCTCCAGAAAAGTTTCACATCTCAAAGAGTAATGCATAGTGTTGACCACATGACCCACTGCTTCCTCAACTAGATATATAGCCAAAAGAACTGAAAACTTAAGTTCATACAATTTGAACACATATGTTCATAGAAGCATTATTCAAGATAGCCTCAAAGTAGAAACAAACCCAAATGTCCATCAACTGATAAATGGATAATCAAAATGTAGCACATCCACACAATGGAATATTATTCAGCTATAAAAAGGAAAGAAGTACTGAGTCATACTGCAGCATGGATGAACCTTGGAAACATTATTCTAAGTTTAAGAAATCGAATACTAAAGATCACGTATGATTTCACTCCCATGAAACATCCAAAACAGGCAAATCCATAGAAAGACAAAATAGTTTCTGTGATATTCAGGAGCTGGGGGAGTGGGAATGGGGAATGACTGCTCATGGGTGTGAGGTTTCTTTTTGGGGTCATGAAAATATTCAGAATTATAATGTGGTATTGTTGCACCACTTTGTGAACATATTATAAGCCACGGAACTGTATACCCTATAAGGGTAACTTCTGTGGTATGTGAGTCATACCTCTATTTAAAAAGCAAGTTTCTTGATACTACAAATATTAATCAGCTATGCAAACTTACCAAAATTCTTTTACGGTCCTTTTCTGATAAAAATTTTACTGGTGGGTATTTCTGGGTGAAGCTGTAAACATGAAGAGATTAGAAAAGAAAAAGTCAGACATCCCATTTGAGTATTTCATCACCTACCATCAAAACAAATAGCAGATTTTATCACTGCTGCTGTTTGCGCCTTCTCTACTCCAGATAAGTACTGTAGGTACCAAGCAACCACTGGATAATTTGAATTCAAGAAATTCTAACCTTCCCCTTGTTCTGAATCAAGCTAAGGATAGGACTTGGGATGCTGTCCCCAAGAAGGGAAAATGTAAGAATGTACAGACTATCAGGAGTCAAAGCTAAACACAAAGTAAGGGAGGTGGGGGCATTCTCAAGATGCTTTATGGGGCCTGGAAGGAAAAAAGTGGCTGAGTGACATCATATACCCAACAGAGGACACCGTGCCTTGCAAGAGCGAGGAAAGGTGTTGATTATGCTGACTCCCCTATTATGGGAACTCGTAATTCCAGCACCCCTGGGGCAGAATGACCTGGCACCAGCACTTTCTGTCTCTCACGGAAGGCTATGAGCCTGTTATAAGTCTCACCTTATCTTTCAATGTCTCTTGCCCGCAGTAAAGGTGCCACGGGTCCCCAACCCACACTGATGTTTCAGGAGCAGGGCAGCATAAACAGCAATAAAACGTCAAATGAGAGTTGATAAATGCAGATTTGAAATAAGTGATTCAGTTAGGAACAAACGTGCTTTAAAGAAACTCGGAGAAACCAGCTTTATCGTTACTATTTTAATTGGAAAGGTGCTGGGTCTGAGCCAGTCTCCATCCCCTCCTTGTCCCAGCTGGTACACAAGGCATCTCCTTAATGGCCTCTGGGCTGAATAGGTCAGTATTAGACAGAAGACCTTGAAGGCGTGCTTCTCCTCTCCTTAAAGAGTGTAAGCTTAAACTGGAGACTGGAACAGGAGAATCTTTTACAGGGCAGATCAATTCCCCTATTAAGAGCTTCCAGATTCTCGAAGGTCAAGTTCCCCTGCAGGCAGCAAAGCTGGAGGGCAGGTGGGAGAGAATCCGAGCCTTCCGCCTGCTGGTTCTGGGACCCAGGGCAAACCCGCAGGGCTCTGCGGACCTAGGCCTCCTCTGGCTCAGGGAGGGGAAACGGCGCCCGCCGGGGACTGGGGCTGCCCGCGGAACCGACACCAGCCCGCCGCCACTGTGGGCGCCGCCGCGGAGCAGGGAAGCCCGCCTCAGTCAGAGCAACACCGGACGCCGTGAGGGAGCCCGACAGACGCCTGGTGAGCGAGGTGACGCCTTCTGCACTCCGAAAACTTCAATCGCTCGGCGGGAAGATGGCAAAACAAACCTCAGCAGTGTGCGCCCCTCAACCTGCCGTGATGCGCCCGCTTTCTCCGAGACCCCACACCCCCCTCACACACGGGAAATGTCGCCTTCCCCCCAGGCCGGCCCCGGCCCCCTGCCCACCGAGCGTGGGCCCCACCTGCCTTCAGGCTGCAGGAGAACGCGGCCCCGCTCGGGGAGTCCGCACGCCGGGACAGGCGGCTGCCGCGGAGCCCGGAGGGAGCCGCCAGGAGAGCAGCATCCGGCCGGGGCGCCCCTGGGGCGGGCACAGCAGCTGCGCCCGGAACCCAAGTTCAGGCCGCGTGGAGCCGCCGGGAGCAGGACCTGTCTGAAGCCTAGAGCAAAACCTGACAGGCGATTTATACCGAGAAGGAAACGGCAAACAGTTTTCTCGGGAATATACTTTAGAAGAAATAAAGCTGAAGCAGAAACAGCTGCCTGACACACGGTTCTGGGCAGGCTGGACGAATAAACTACTCCAAACACCTTGTGCGCAAATGCTTCATTTAAAAAACAAAATGGGCTGCTTCCTTGCCTCATCTTCTTCAATATGCAACAACCAGCCATCAGAGTCCACAGGCAGGACCAGGTGTTTAAGCTTTGAAAAGTCACCCCACGAGCCTCGTCTCATCCCTGAGGAGCCGCGCCCACAGCTGAGGGCGCAGCTGCCCCAGCGGCTCCTCAGAGCGTCCTACTGCGCGCCTGCCTGCAGCCGGACGACAGGGCTGGGCGGGGAGCGTGCGCGGCGAGGGGTGCGGTGCCTGGGTGCGTGAGGGGGTGTGAGGCGGGTGTGGGAGTAGCTGAGTGTGAGGTGACTGAGGCGAGGGTGCGGTGGGTGGGAGGCGCCCTCAGCTCCGCTGCTGAGCTTGCGCAGAGCGGGCGCGCAGGAAGCTCCTTTAAGGCCTGCGGAGGGTAAGCCAGCGGCTCAGGGCTCACCCACGTCCTCCCGTCCATTCGTCAGCACCTATGCCGCCGGAGGGGCAGCGACCAGCAGGGCAGAGGCGACCGCCACGCGGGTGGCGGGGTAGGAACCTCCCCCAGCCCCCAGATTAATCCCTTGGTAATTAGTTTATGCCCTTCCAGGCTCTAATCTTCCTGTTTATCAGGATCGCCAGTAAGAAGTACTATTAACGTAGAATTTAAATTATCATTACTCGCTGTACATTCAAAGAACATTTAAAAATACGGAGATGAAGTTAAACAAATGGCATATACTCAAGCTGTGAAGAAATGGGGGTGTGGTAAGGAAAACAGCCCACGTGGTCCATTTACTCAGGCTTCTAAAATGGCACTGTCCCCATTTCTTCCCCTGTATAATATAATCTTTACCTTTCAGAAGTATCCTTATTTCTTAGGGGTCCTCTGCCCCCAGTGACAAGCACCTCAAGACAACATATTTTCAGTCACATTTTTATCCTGCCAGCATCAAGCTGAGCATTCTTACCACACCGCTGGGAGAGAGAAAACT
Organism: Smutsia gigantea; assembly: GCA_032199065.1. Lineage (NCBI taxonomy): Eukaryota > Metazoa > Chordata > Mammalia > Pholidota > Manidae > Smutsia > Smutsia gigantea. Next base: position 160,564 of record JAVSCE010017489.1, read on the forward strand.
AGACTGAGCTCCACCGATCACCACAGTCATGTCCGCACTTGACTTTCTCACTAAAAGGATAATTGGGCTCGCCTGTCACTGACTTGCTCACAGCCCTGAAGAAACAGAACCATTTCAGGATGAGCACCTAGAAAAGCAGCCCCCAGAGGCAAATACTTAACCTCTGAATCTATTTTCAAGGTAATTCTTAGTCTGACAACAGGAATTACTGGTAAATTCTTTAAGATAATGCTGTACTTGGGATTCTCTTCCCAATTTAGGAAACAGAGCAACAGAAAAGCATCAAGAGTCCTAAAGTTCTCCTGTTTCAAGAGACCGTGTGTGTAAACCATTGCCTTCGGGAAGTTACCTAATTGGTTCACTTTTCTTTTCATAAACTAATATTATTCCATAAAGAAAATGATCATCCGTGGCAGATTGTTTTTATTTGGGGGTTGGGGGAGACACCCAACATAAAAGCTATGGTGATTTTTTTCACCATAAACTATTTTTTCAGAAGCTTCAGTTGAAATCTCTTGAATTATGACAGTCTTATCAAAGGCAGAATTCCTGGCTCCATCCAATGAAATGTTACAAGGAACATAATTTCAGCATCAAATCATGGCAAGAAAAATTTAAAGCACAAATAACAGCCTTACATTACTACTGAATTTGTTAAAAAACTTTTACTCCAGTAAAAGTCAAAATTAATAGTTTGCCTGACTCCCTGTAAACTATCAATGGATAAGAAGAAAGTGAACGAACACACTTTGATTCTTCTCCATCCTATCTTTCTTTGATCATTTAATGGAAATACCAAAATTAAAGAAAAAATGGCTCTCCATATCTTCCTTTTTATTCTGGACTTGACAGAAGGTTCATACAGATGCACATCATCCAAACTCATCCCAAGGGAAAAATAGTAAGTATACAAATGTTCTCATTTTTCTTTTTTCAACCTCTAAAGACCCAACTGTTAACTCTGGACACACGAAGTTTTCCACATACACTCCAGGAAAACATGCCAGTGCTGCAGCTCTATGGCTTTACAGAGAGTAGGACCGTGAGTACACCCCCACATACAGGGGGGATACACCGCCAGGACAAAGGGTGAGGAGGAACTTTCTTTGCAGTCTGGTTCAAACAGAAGTTTCCACCCTATTATACAATACCCCTCTCCCAGCTGCTCTACCTGGACTCAATTCTGAAAACTCAGTGATGCAGTATGGTGACAAAAGCAGATAAATGACTAACCATGACATCACAGGCTCCATGGTCATAATACTTATGGCGCTTACAAAGGGTACCAGATTTTCAGTCCTCCACACTCGTTTTCTTGTTTTGGAATTCTCTTAGACCAATCAACATATGCTGGAAACTATCTGACTGCCTTGAAGTTTAAAAAAAGGTAAGGCCTAGCCTCAACTTGTATGTAATGAATTTTCTGGAACTGAGAAATTCGCAGGGTTTGGAAAAGCAAGACTTTAACACACCTATATCATCTTTTCATCCAGTGTTCGGTCTATTTGGGTTTTATATTCAAATTGGGTTAAGAAACCAAAAACATTTATGTAGACATTTGTTTAGATTGTCAGTTTGTAGATAACAAATGGACAGTGGATAACAGAGGAAGGACTTTTAATGTAGGATCTATAATTGGGTTTCAGAAGCTCCCCCCAAAAATAAATTGATTAAATAAACAATATTCTTTTCTGGAGCTTTCATCAGAAATGGTTCTTAATGACAAAAGAAAAAAAAAGGCCTAAAAACACCAAACAAGTAAAAAGAAAAGTTTAAAAACAATGCATCCAAACTTTAAAGTAAAAAGTTACCTTCTTATAGAAAAGTTCTTGTCTTGAAAATGCCTTATATTTTTCATATTCTAGAATGACTCAGTTGAGATGAACTTATATTAGATATTGACCTTCTAAGGTCAGTAAAATAGAAGTGTTTTCCTAAACTTAAAACACAAAGTATACATACCTTTTTTCCAAATCTCTGATTTTCTCTCTTAGTGGCTCAACAATCTAAAATAAAAATAACTGAAATTAGTTTTAATGCAAAAACACAGTCTTCCACCACTTCTACCCCACTGATGTTCTAGATAGGCATGACATAATACAAAACAGATTTTAATTTCTTCTACAATTCACTTACAGTTTGAAGTAAAGTTATACCGCTTGAATCTCAGTTCTAGAATCAGGATAATATACTGCATGTTGGAGTCTTATTCCCGAGGTGCCTAAGTCTTTGAGACTTAACCTTTTTACTTGCCTACCTCACTATGGGCAACAATGTTAAAGGTGGTTTGGGCTCATAAAAACAGACAGATCAACACCACCTGCTTCTGTTCAGTAACTACCGAATCCCCTAGAAGCTGCCCACAAACCCTGAACATCTTGTTTCTGCATGCTATCTCCATGTCATCAACTCCACAGGTAAACTGCAGGCTGAGTCAGCCCACACCCATGTGTGCGAACACAGTGAGCTCGAACAGAACTAGCAATCCCAGGGCTTCCCCACGACTCCAGCATCTGGCTTCATATAAAATGAGTAACTCCTGTACCCCATACAGCTCACCTTATAACAGTCTATCTATATTTATTTGACTAAAACATAAGCCATTATTTTAAAGCAGAAGGTGAGTCATCAACAAGAGGAGCCTGCTTTCAGTGAGGCCACTGTGGCTCCCCATCTGCACTGCAGAAGCCCACTGTGCTCCCAGGTCCTAGCATCTGAGTTGGGCTGTTTTTCCTTTTAGCATTTGCTCAGGTGAGCAGATACTGGCATTTGCTGCCACTCCTTGTCAAGACACCCACTTCCCTTTCTCTAAGAAAGCTTGGAAAGGCTCACCTGGAAAGTCAGATAAAAGTTTTAATCTGTTCTGCCTTCAAGGTGGAATTTATTTTACTACATCACACCTTTGTAAAATGGATAAATGCTGACCAGAGGTGCATCAGCGTAACAAACTGAAAGTCTCCTCGTAAAGAAGGTATTCTTTTTTTGAGAGGTAGTTTTCAAAATCATAACTCAGCATCAAGCCACCACAATAAAGACACCATCACAAGGAAAGGAACTGAAGTTGACAAAATACATAGAAAAAAACAAAATGTGGGAAAGAAACCAACCTCTTCAATCTTGCTCTCAAGTTTTAGTTCACCATTTTCCTGGATAGACCTGTTGAGTAGAAAGCTACAAAACTGAGATCAATTGAAAGGCTTTTAAAACATCAAGATGTATTTCTGAACAAATTACACAGCTGGAATGAATCAAAGGCTGCAGACTCCTCTGTCCTCTTCCCAGTGTCAGTACCGTGTCCCAATCCCTCCAGAGGGGGGCACCCCAGGGGAAAATAAGGCACCTGGAAGAGGACTCTCCCTCTACCCACCTCACGTGCTCACTACCTATGGGTCCCTTCTAAAATACTCTCACTTTTCATGTTATACTCAACATGGATTTAAATCAGATACAGGAAGTGTATCTATAGGGGCACAAGTTTCTCTGCTGGGCTTTCCTGGGGATTTAATGCAAAATGGAGTTTTTCCAAGTAAACAGACAGAGCTCCTTTATGTGCAATCTGAGCACCCTTCCTAGCCACACACAAAGCTTTCGTCAGGCGACACACAAGCCCTGGTGGGAGGCATGAGATCCGCACAGCCCCTTCCGTCTTGCAAGGCTGACTCCACAGGCAACGCCAGTGGGGGCACGGCAGCCCCTTGCCCTCACGGCCTCACAGCAGCACTGACCAAATCCAGCTCAACACCACAATGGTGACTGCTATTCTTTTATTTTCATTACCAATTTGAAGTGCAGAGTGGGGTGAATTTTTCTTGAAATGTAGCACTGTACTAACAGCACCAAATTTGTTTTACAATGAATGCCTATTATTTTTTGCTGTTTTTTTTGTTTGTTTTAGACAGTTTAAACACAAGGACTTTTCTTTTGTGAGTGTCCCTCCTGCCCTATTAAGAAGCACAAATAATACAGAGGCCAGAAGGCTCCTTCTGTGTCACTCAGGGAGACATAGGTGGTCTAGGCATCACCTGGCTGGTCATGGTTTCCCTTAAGGTAGCTCCCTTCTCAAATTTCTTGGGAAAGCCCCCTCCTACCACTCCCAGCCCTGTGCTCAAGCCGCCCAAAAATACCCTTACATTTTAGTGGTGTAAAAGCTAGGGTCAACTCTCTATCATCTGTAAAGGGGAGAAAGGACCCCAAGGTGAGCAATGCAAAGGTGCTGACCAGGGCAGCACCACGGTTTATCTTTTACATCTGCGCTCTATTTGGGTAAACATTAAAATCAGATTATTTCTTGAGAATATCCAGAGGAGGAAAGACACAGCCCAGATGCGTGAATAGCAAAAAACTCAGTTTCACTTTAAAAATATTCTTCAATTAAGACATGACATCAAAGGTGCATATGTAACAATGGAAATGTGTCTATAAAACCCAACCATGATATCCAAGTTATTAGAAATAATTACCTCATATTAACGAAGTTGCCCCAAACAGCTGTAAGGAAAAGAAAAAAGTCAATATTTAAATTCCAACTAATACAATTTTAATTTTTTTAACCAATATTTAAAAGTTCACTAAGAAAACTAAATTACAGCTTATGAAGACAATGCACACTTATAAGTATTAAGTCCAATTAAAAAAAAGTAGAAAGGTATTCCTATATATCCTCTAACTTTGGAATGCTTCCTGTGGGGTTTGCAGTTCAAACCTTTCCCTGAATGTCCATGCAACGAAAACCCAGAGCCGACACTGCAGCTGAACTGCAACTGAAGTTCATCCCTTCTGAGTCTCATCACAGCCCCCTTATGTGCGAGTTTCTGGCCTGCTGTCTGCCTCCCTGACTGTAACGCCTGGAGGGTGGGCTACCATGTGTACAGCTGGCCTTCAGTACATGTCTATGTAAGTCAGCCCAGCTGCAACAGTGAGATTTTACCACTGATGACTTTAAAGACTCAACAGGAGACCAGGAGCAAATGCTTTAGGGGCTGAATAGAGGGTCACTTCACAAAGACACCTTCCCCGTGAATGAGCCGTCCCAGCATTCCTATATGGCGGCCGGTGGTCATCTCCAAATGCTGACAGCCTCCTAAGGGCCAGATGCTCAGAGAGGCTTCTAGATTGTGAGGAAAAAATGCAAACACCCTCCCAGTCGTGGGGCGGGTGATTCCGCGAGCTTGGGAAGGCCCTGAGGTTAGTATCTATTTCTAGGCACCTTCTTATTGCCTTCCTCTGGGACATAGTAGGGGTTTAATAAATGTTTCCTGAATAGGACTCCAAAATCACGCTCCCTACAAGAAATTCCCTTTGTCAAGAAGGGACATGTTGGGTCCACATCCCTCTTCAAATAGAAGAGAAACTCTTGATAGAAAAGATAGCAATAAACAACTAAATAAAAGTGGCAAGTAACCAAGAAATGGAAGAAATTAAAGCTGTATTATATTCATTATTCATTTAAAAACATAAGGAATGTTTGCATCTGTGGATGTGATCTTGCTTTTGAATATTATCCTCAGGAAATAAATATATATATAAGAAAGCTGACTTCACAAATCATGGCCTTATTTGTCATCTAAAACAAAAGGAGGGAGGAAATGAAAATATCTTACAATGGGGGAATTGCTATATAAATTATGACATAGCTATTCAACGAAATCAGAACTATGACTATGACCATTATCAAAAAAAAAAACCACAAGAAAGAACAAGTGTTGGTGAGGATGTGGAGAAAAGGGAACCCTCCTACACTGTTGGTGGAAATGTAAATTGGTGCAGCCAATGGAACTATGGAAAACAGTGTGGAGGTTCCTCAAAATATTACAAATTTGGATACCATACGACCCAGTTATTCCACTTCAGGGTATTTATCTGAAGGAAATGAAAACACTGACTAAAAAAAAAAACAACTGTACCTATGTTTATTGCAGCAATATTTGCAATAGCCAAGACAAAGAAACAACTTAAGTATCTACTGATAGATGAATGGGTAAAGATAAAGTAGTGCATATATAAAATGCACTATTATTCAGCCATAAAAAGAATGAAATCTTACCATCTGTGACAACATGGATGGACCGAGAGGGCATTATGCTAAGTGAAAGTCAGATAGAGAAAGACAAACACAGTATGATCTCACTTACATGTGAAATCTGAAGAAAAAAAAACAAAAGAAACAAAACCTGAGCTCAAATCTGTATCCGTACAGAGGACAGATTACTGGTTGCCAGAAACGGGACGGGGTGAGTGAAATGGTGAAGGGGATAAAAATAAAGTAAGTCCTGAGGATGTGTGGTACAGACTGTGACAACAGTTAGTAATAGCAATTATGTATTTGAAAGTTGCTGAAAGAATTAATCTTGAAAGATCTTATCACACACACAAAATCTGTAATATATGTGGTGACGGATGTTACCTCAAGTTATTGTAGTGATCATTTTATAATGTGGGTACACCTAAAACTAATATGTTACATGTCAATTACATCTATGTTGTAACATGATAATGCAGTTATGACAGTTCCAGATGAGAAAATATGCATGCTGTATGACTTCTGCTACTGAAACATACAAAGGAAAAAAGAAACTATCTGGAGAAGTAAAAATACCGAGTTTAAATGGTGATGTAATTGTTTCTTTTTCCTTGTATTTATGTGCTTATTTTGCTTTTTAAAAAGGAGGGAAAAGATTTTTAAACATTTGCTAAATGCCATGACCCTGTTCTCAATCTCTTCCTAAACAACTTGTGAACATCGGGATCAGTCCTCAGCTCAGACATCAGATACTGTGGATGAACCAGAAGCTGCCAAGCCCCACAGACACTTCACTGTGTCTCACAAATAAATACACCGCCTCTTTGTGGCTTTCAGATTATGCTGCTTATCAAAATACACCAGGAGTGCTCCCTCTCTGTCCAGGCCACGGACCTGCATGGGAAGAATTACCCACTCCTTCAATTGTCTTCTGCATGGGCAGTAATTTTGACAATCTTCTCAATCATTCCATGGTTTTAATTTACTCAGTTTCTTTTTTCACATTTCTCAGTCTCTCCATCACCACTTAGACCATCTGAGATACTACGGCTGCCTCCCCACTCCCAGACACCTCCCTCCTTGAAATAAGGACAGGTCGCCCCTGGCCCCAAGTCTTTTCTGTGTGATAGATCCTCTCCCCTGTGAAGAATGGAGGGGCCTTGGGTGTGGCCAGAGAAGGTGATGCCCACAGCCACAGCTTCACCACCCTTTATAAACAGAAAATGATGGCTCTTCGTGGATAATGCCCACATCTATTCTTGTGGCTCAGACCTCTTTGACTGGCTCTCCGCCCACACCTGGAGATGCACCCATCTCCCCAGCTGCTCTTTTCAGTTGGTGTAGAGAGCTTCCTGAACCCTTCACCTGCTCACCAATCAGAACTCCATGAAACCCCTCATGGCAGCCCTCCCCACAGATTCTCCACCCTCCTGCCCTACTGGCCTCCCAACCCCTTCTCCTGTCTTCAAGTGGTCTCCTTGGCCAGAGGGCACTCACCTCACCTGAGCAACCCACTCTGGGGAAAGCCTCGACCACTCTCTTGCTCCAGAGGACATATGAAGCCCCTGTGTGTCACCACAGTGCCCACTACACACTTCTGTCTAACTGGCTGCTCAAAGGTGTGTCTCCCTCCAAGATCTGGTGTTTCCTTATTCACATTTGCAACACTGAGCACATGCAGGCCAGAAACCAGAATTAGGTCAATGGAAAACAAGAAATGTTTTACTATCTTACATTTATCTCTTCCTTAGTACATTTATCTTCAGAAGCATTATACCAATGAATCTTTCAGATGTTTTTATGTCAAGTGTTTTCAGCCTCCTTCTAAAGTCTGCCTGCTTTGCCCTCAGAAGCAAACTGGACTGGGCCCCCAACACAGACCACTCATGGCAGGCAGGAAAAGCCTCTGCATCACCACAGACTTATTCCAAGGGGAAAACACAGGCGATTTCCAACAACTGTGGAGCATTGCTCTGGTGTCATGTGTAAGCTAGACTAGAACACAATGCTGTGTGTAAACCATTCTGGACATGGTGTTTAAAAGTTCAGAAATGATAGAAATCAATGTTGCTTTTAGAATTTTGCAACCTGCTTTAGTCAATTTGACCCACATTACCATGTCTCAAAAGAATAGCTAGGATTTACTAACAGATATACTCTATAGATATTTGAACTAAACTGAACTATATTAAATCTATTACAAATGGAAAAGGACTCAATATTAAGTATTCAAGAAAAAAGGTAATCATTCATCATTACTAACAAAGAGCTTACAACTAAACCCCCTTACACAGCTTTCAAGATAATTTATCTTAATTTTTACTATTAATTTAAAAAATTGCATGCAAACTGAAGCACATGGATTTCAGTTCTCTTTGTGTCTTATCTATACCTAGACTCCATGCCACACACAGGGAAACCCAGTTCAAGAACATCAATCACATAGAAATTTTCATGTAGGACAAAAAACTGAGTGATTTTTAAGGGAATGATTAAAAATTTATCCTCTTCCAACAAATAAAACAATAAAATGCTAAGCCAACATTGTGGTACTCTATTAGTCTAACTTGGTTTCTTAAATATGAATCAGACAGCAGTTGAGATAAACCCTGTTAGAAGAACACAATTTCGCAGTCTGTAATCTGTGGGTCTCCAAGGATTCATGAATGAGTTTCAGGAGTTTCTGATTTCAGAAATCCTTGAAAGTCTACCATGCATATATAGCTTGTAAAATCCTCCATAAAAGCTGGAGTTTTAAGTGGTGCACTTATATTAGTGTTTTAGAATAGGGATAGATCCCAAATGCTTGGATGCCAGCCACAAGGAAAGTGCAGACTCTTCACCAGCATTCCTGACACACTATTTTAAGAACTGTTACAATAGTGAACCAGACAGAACCGCCTTTTCCATTTCACACCTGTGCATTTTAACTGGCTGCAATGTTTAGCATGTTTTTATTGGGCATTCTGATCTGCACCTTAACCTGGAAAGCACATGGACTTCTACACTAAGTCCAGAAGAAGTCCCCTGCAGGAGGGCATATGCCTCTGTAAGGGGGATGGAAGGCATGCCTGCAGGCAAGCGCTGGTGCCCAGACATCCGACCAGGCAGCACACCCATGGAGCAGTGGAAATGGCCGCAGCTGACCCATGCAGAAACCAGGCATTTGCCTTCTCTTTCTACTGTTGCCTAAACTCCTTCCCTGCTCATCCATCGGCCAGCCATCCAACAAAGCTGGTGCCTGCAGATGCACAGAGGGTAAGGCCCCGTGGCCGCGCACAGCAACCACACCCCTCATGATGGACAGGGAGGACACCAAGAGGAATGGACCAGAGAAGGCTCCCCAGAACAGGCTGATGGCTGGCAAGCTGTGGCAGGGGTTCATCTGCAATGATGGGTGGAGCAGCCTGACCCCACTCATGAGGGAAAAGGTGGAGCACAGGTACCCACAGGGCCCAGGGGAACTTACCCAGATCATAAAAACACAGTCCTTCAGGATGGGCAGAGGGAGAAACAGCAGGCCCACTTACAGCAGTAACCGAGGGTGTCAATGGCTAAGTGCAGGTCTATTTTAAAATGCCAACATTTATTCACTGAGGCCCTGCTAGGTGCCAAGCAAGGTATGAGGTGTAGCAGCAATTGCTCCTAACTATGGTGCCCTTTAGATCAGAATGGTTCTTTCTCCAAGACCTCACTACTGCTGAGAATGGACAGGGATGGAGCAGAAGGCCCCACACAAGTCAGCACTTCAGATCTCCTGTATCGGAATCTCTACAGAGGGGCCCGGGCATCGTATTTTTTAAGTGCCCCAGGTGACTCTGACCCCTGGGGAAGGTAGGACCTCCACCCTAAGGGAGCTGGTGACCTGCCACAGTCAAGAGTCCAGGCCCCAACCACTCTGGTCCCTTGTAATTTCTCCAACTTGCCAAGCCTGCCCCTCCTGCCCAGGGCCTTTGCCCTTAACTTTTCTCCCAACTTCTTTTTTATCTGCTTCCCTGAGTCCATACAGGTCTCAGCTCAAAAGCTACCTCAGCAAAGAGGTCTTCCTAACCAGTTTGTAACAGCGCTCCCCCCTCCTCTTCCCTACCCATTTTTAACCTTTTTCTTTACAGCACTTACCATCTATATCTACAAATCTATTTATCTATTAATCTATATGTTTGTATGTTTCCCTCCAAAAAAATGTAAGCTCCAAAGAGGCCAAGGGTTTGTTTTGCTCACTTCTGCTACCTACAACATCAAAATGCTTGCACATAATATTTAGCTCTAAGTATTTGCCAAAAGAATGAATGAATGAAAAGCTCTCCCAAATGATAGAGAATCACCGCTCTAGGGCAGGAGTCAGCCAACTTTTTCTGGAAAGGGATAGGAAAGTAAATATTTAAGTCTTTGCAGGCCATATGCTCCCTGAAGCAACTACTCAACTCCATTACTGCTGGACGAGCACGGTCAAGATGATTCGGGAAAGCCGGGCCGTGCTCCCATACAAGTTTATTCAAGGACACTGAAATTTGAATTACATGTATCATGAAACAGCAATTTTTTTTTTTACTTTTTTCAACCATTTAAAAATTGTTGAAATTTTCTTAGCTTGAGGGTGGGCTGCAGTGGCTCACGGGGCATAGTTTGCCAATCCCTGCTCTAAGAGATACCAGAATGATTAGGGACAATCACAGTCCAGGGAGTTCTGGTCCCTGAGGGGAAAACAGCCACCAGCCACCCATATATAACACATCAGGAGCTACAGCCCGAACCAGTCCCGGGGAGAGAACAGTGGAGATGGCCATGGCTGCACATAGGCGCGGACATGGACCGGGCTCGGAAGGAGCTGGTCCGGAGGAAGAGTGGGGGCAGTGCTAGCAGAGGTGCCCTGGGAAGGGCCAGCCAGACACTGCAGGGCCCAGATGGGCCCTGGGGGCTGTTTGCCTAGAGAGTTCCCTAGGGGATTCTGTAAGGACCCAAATCTGGGCACCACTATTGTACCTTCTGTAGCACTCCCAGTCAGCTGGACTCTGATTAGCAGGCCACCAGCAATCATCAGACTGGGACAGGGCAGCCGTGCTTTAGCATAAAGGAGGTAAGGTGTGAGGGGCAGACGGCCAGGGTGAAGGACGCAGAGGACAGAGCAGGGGGACTGTGTGCCAGGCTGAGGTGGGAGAGGTCAGGGTGGAGTGGTGACACAGGTGATGTCACAAGGTAAGAGCACAGGAAGTGTTAGACAGCCAGGGTAGGGACAATGGTCTGGGACTAGCACATGCTCAGAGCTGGCATCCCAGCAAGCCAGGCAGAAGGCATCTAGTGGACAAGGGAGAAGGGAAGCCAGAGCAGGGAAGGCGAACACCGGTCAGAGGTGCAGAGGGGCCCCGAGGCAAACAAGTCGCAGGTTCAACAGTATGTAGCACTGGCCACTGCATCAGGCCTGGCGGTGGCCATGGGAATCCCACAACAACAACAAGACAGACAGTAAGCACAGCGAAGCCAGATCACTGTCTTTTACCCAACCTTTCTTCTGGCTGTCTCTAACCACAAGGTCACTTATTTGTTACCTCCACTTCCCAGCCAAAGCCTGGAGCCAAGAGGAGTATCATATGACTCACCCCAGGTCACACAGCTAGTGACCACTCTCACTGGCCCAGAGCTTCCCCATAGGGGGCCTGCCCGACCCAGCCAGGGCCCCTGCATTTCCCCATCTCCACTGGAAAAAGGCAGCCGTGTTTTCCCAATCCCCTACCCTCAAGCACCCTGTCGGTGGACTGTGCTCAAACACTGGAGACCACTGACCTCATGAACTCTCTGTGGGGGACGACCGAGCCTATACAAATGCTGAACATGCTCCCCATTTCAGGAGAGAGACTACCAGTTCCAACCTCCTGCTTGCTCAAGTTGAGAACACTTTTTACATAAGTATTCAAAACTGGAACTGTGCACAAATTCAAGGCACCCTGAGCTCATCTAAAATGAGTGTTATGTGCAGAGAAAGTTCCAGTAAAGCTCAAGTACAGTGTGGCTCACACACTCTGCTGTGATTCTGTTTACTGTTCCACTTGAGGTTTCCCAAGCATGTTAACTACAACAAAACGCCTCGTCTGAGCTATGACTCAGTTCATCTGCCAAGTGTTCACTGCAAAGCTGTATGGTGTCACTGTGCTTCTACATAGAGCCTCCCAGGTGGAACTTTTAAAAATTGTCCAAAAACTCTTTTACACACCTCCCATCAGGAGGTGGGGTGTCTGTGTCCTCCCCTTGAATTTCGTGGACTTGTGACTGCTTTGACCACAAGGGAGAGCAGAAGTGACACTATGTGACTTTTGGAGCTGGTCATAAAGAATGTGCATTTCCGCCCCACTGACTGGGACCCTGGCTCCTGGAGCCCTAGACCACTGAGTCCAGACAGTTCACCTGTGGGCACTCCAAGGCCCAGTGCTAGCCAAGCCCATCCCCAGGGGCAGACCTGCCAGCAAAGCCACCTGGAGTGGATTCCCTCCAGCCCCAACTGTGCGAATCATCCCAACTGCAGCCCTAGACATCACAAAACAAGGACAGTCACCCATTTCAAATTCCTGACACACAGAACTCAGAAGCATAATAAAATGGCTGCTTTTTTACACAACTACCTTTTAAAGGAATTGGTTAAACAGCAAAACATAACCAGAACAAAAACACAGGTATGTCCCCACACCTCTACTGTACCCATGTTCAGATGTTTTCATGGCAGCCCTCAAATCAACCCAGGATGCAGGCTGAATTCCTCCCCACCCAGGACACGTGCCCTTCCTCACGCCCACAGTGCGGCATTGCATGGACTTGGCCACCTAGCTAAAAAGTGTGGTCAGTGGGTCCAGGCAGAAGTCCTGGGGAAATTCTAGCAGCCAGGCTGCCTGCCTGCATCTGAACAGATAGTGAATGTGTCCAGGAGAGAGGCACCCTTGCTAACCTCTGGTGAAGCCCAACACCACCAGTCCTGGAACAGAGCAAATATTTGACACACCTGAGAGAAACTTTGACAAAGCACAAATGAAATGATTTTCAAAGCAGAATATGCATTATTCTTGTAATAAGAAAAATATTAAAAGAGATGTAATAAGAAGAGTATTACTAGATGCAACAGAAAGTTCAAGTTAGAAGATATTATTCTGTTCTTAATTCTTCGAGTAAGAAAGAGTAAAGTGCAAAAGGAGGGGGTTCCCCAGGTTCCAGTTCCTACTCAGAGAATTAGCTGCTAACAGGTCAGGCAGCATCATGCCTACTCCCCAACCTCAAGAAGCCGAGCCCAACACCCTCAGCCCTGCCCAGCTGGCCAGGCTTGCAGTTGTTCTAAGTGGTTACATAGAATGAAAACTGTCCCAGATAAAAAAGGCTACTGGGATGCCTGCACAGACTCCAGTGACTGGTGTGCTTCACAAGCCTTGAGCAGAGGGTACCTGCTTGTGGGCCCTCCCTTCAACATCAGCCCTGCCCTAGGCCCTCCCAAGGCCAGACTCCAGGGCCAGTCCCAGAAACAGGGAAGATGCAACTCTTCCAACTCCTTGCCCTGCAGGCCCAGCTTGCCAGTCCCAAACTTCTGCTATTAAACACTAAGTGACTCACACCTTTCCACATGCTTACCTAATAAAATCGCACCAACATTCCCATGGGAAAAATTTTTGCCCCAAGATGTTCCTTTTTTTTTCACAAAATGGTTAAAAATGCAAGAAAGTGTGGGCCTTGTAGATGACTCCTTACATGTAAAAAAGTCTTTACACATAAAAATGTCAATATTAAGTTAGAAGGGAAACTTAGTAGAATCAATTTTTTGCTTTTTAACTAAATGGATGTTTAAACCTACATACACATGTATTTATTCACAGAAGTCTGTGAAACATTTGGTAAGACCTTTCTATACTTCTGCATTATTTTCATTTCTATAACTCACAGAAAGAAAGCTTGAAATACATTTTTCCGGTCTGTGAAGGATGCTGATTGGTTTTCTGTCCAGGCCAGGTAGAGAAGCATCATAGCTTTCAATGTACAGGGTGACCTATTTAAATGCCCGAATGTGGTAAGTTAGGAAAGCCCCAAATCCAAAACCATTGAATCAGCTATCATCTCAAGGAAATAAAAGCCTGGATAAGAAAACCACCTACAAGGACCTTCTGTAGGTGGTCAGGGCAAACAGTTGTTCAGACCAGAGCTACACAAAGCATGTCAGCAGAGCTCGTCTGAAACGCAGTTCCTCAGGCTGCACACAGGGATCCGGAATCAGAAACTCTGGGGTGGGGCACAGCCATTTGGGTTCAACAAGTGCTCCACTGATGCAGATTCACCCAATCCCAGAACCTCTGCAGTAAACAGCCCACCTTTGTTTTCCACGTGCTAATCCTAGGACACTCCAGGCTTTGTTAAGTCAACACAGAGTTACAGTGTCAAACAAGCCCTCTCCTGTAGGTGCAATGTGGATGCCCCTTCTCCCACTCCACTGCCCTCCCTGACTTGCCTTTGATGCTTCCTTCAGTGTGTCAGCTCGTGCCCTCCACAGTTCCCAGGCCAGCCCCTCTTGCAGGCTCTGACCATTGCACAACCTGATGACCTCCATTGCTGTCCTTCCTCCCAATTCTGCCTCTCCATGGGACACTCCCTTCTCACTGGAGGACTTGTCCTGAAAGCTGTTGCCTTTGTCGTTTTCCTGCTCAAGATTTCCAAGTTCTCCAAACTATTTTTTTGATGTTTCCTCCTATCACCAAAAGCCCTGGGCATGCACTATATATACTATATATATATATATATATACACACACATATACATATGTACATGGCCCTGTATAAAATGAGGTAAAAAGTGTAGAGATGATGTTAGGCAGGAAAATAGATATGAGTGTGTGGAGAGAGGATAAGGCCAATAAAGGTCATGAAGAAGCACTCAAAGAGTTAACCAATTAAAACTAGAGAGCCAGAAAAAGACTCAGAGTTAATAAGTTAATCAGTTGGAGCTCCAAAGGCCAGGAGTAACTTGGAATGTCCAAATAATCCCCAGATAAAGAAAAGTATCTCAGCACAGCCCATGTCTTCACTGTGTCAGTTAGATCATGCCATTGTAAGATTTACTTTAGCCTGCTAAAAGGCCCAGCTTGTTCTTTAACTTAATTCCTCTTCCAACCCCTAATCAAGTAATCTGCAACCTGGGCAGGAGATGAGAATCATGATTAATTTAGCAAACAAGCCCAGTTATAAACAGCATAGTAAAACCAGGAAAGATTCCATCTTAAAGCTAAAACCCAAGATTGCATTTTAAAACCCAAGACGTTAAGACGTAACATTCTTAACATACAGACAATAACTTAGCCCACCTTGGGGGCAGGGCAAGCCATCTTAATTGGTATGTTCCCAGAAAGAAGGTGCTATCCTGGGATGGATTCAGAGCAGTAAATTTCTTGTGTTAATTTTGCAGAATTACCTGCAGGATTGATAATAGAAGAGACAATATCTCTCATCAAAGATAAACATGTTGGGACCACTTGACAAACCCACATCCTTAGCCCTTGGTCACATTCCTGAAAAAAAATCCTTAAAGGGGTGAAACCCCAACCTTTCAGCACGCACCTCTCTCTGAGGTCGCCCGCACAAGTGCATAGCCTTAAATAAAACTTGCCCAATAGTTCAGCATGTCTCTTCTCTGAGGTAGCCCACACTCTCCTTTCTCCTAGTGTACACCTTTGTGCCTTAAACAAAACTTTTTCTCAACCTTTCAGGGTGCGCCTCTGTGGGTTAAATTTTAATTTTTCAGAATATCTTGCTTGGCTTTTGTGTATCTCCATTTGAACAGGCATTCCTAAGGGGTGAAGAGAAGTAGTTCACCTCCATATCAATGGGTAATTACCTGGGTGACAGAGGGCTTATCTGAACCTGAGAGCTTAGGGTGAGGCTTCGCTTGCTTCTGCCAGAGCAGGAAGATGGCCCCCAGACCGCAGTTTATAAGCAATAAACAGGCTTTAAGCTTTATTTCTCCCTTTGACTGATTTCGGTTTTAGAGGTATTTTGCCCTGGGATTTCTTGTCCCCAGAGTTACATCTGGCAGTAGTCAGCAGGTACTCTGAATACAAAATCTGTCTAAATGGGTGTGACCTTTGGGAGGGCTGCCTCTAGAGGGATGGGGCCTTCCCCAGAACTGGGGAAGGGTGGAGACATCCGAAGCTGCAGAATTAGCCTTCCTTGAGATAGTAGACTGCTTAGAGGCCCTAAGTGGCGTGTAGCAGTCGCTTTTCATTGAGATAGTGGAAAATGTTATCCAGGAGAGATAGAGGGGCTATTGAGGAGAAAGAAGGGATTTTCGAGAGGGTTTAGTGAAGAGAGAGAGAGACTTCGGTGGGAGAGAGACACACTTCAGCATTGCTTGGAAGAGCTGGGTGATGACCTATGGGATGCCATTAAGGAAGAGAGAGAGTTATTCAAAAGACAGGTCACGCTCCTGGAAGATTCTTTAGCAGCGGTGAGGGTGGAGATGGCAGGAAAAGCCACGTTACAGGAGGCTGTGGGGGAGGGGGAGGAAAATGTGGTGCTTTCAGCCCCGGAGATGGAGGAGGAGCCAGCGGGACAAGAGGAGGAGGCGGGGCCATTGGCTATCTGCTGCCAAGGCCACCGCCCGCCCGAGGTTACAGCTTCTCCTATATTAAAGGCCTGCCCAGCTATAATGAAGAAAATAAAAACGAAACAACCACGGGCTCCTCAAAGGGCGGAGCCTACCCCTCCTGAGGTTGTGGAGCACTCCATGCTCCTTCCCTGTACCTAGGATAAACTGGTGGACATGAGCGTCCATTTTAGGCAGAAGGCATCAGAACCTCTGCCTACATGGCTTTTACGTCTCTGGGATATGGGGGTGGAAAACATTGTTACATCGGGTACTGAGATAAGTAGACTGGCTTCCCTGACGACTCAGCCTTCCCTCCGGCAGTGGTTGTAAAATGCCCGTCACACCTCAGGGAATCAGACACTCCTGGAATGACTGACAGCTGCCATCTGGGTAGTTTGGGCTAATCAGGGTGATTTACCCACAAGCTGGAAAACATATGTAGAACTCCAACAGGTACTGCGGGAATTGGGTATGAAAAATACCATCTATAATATGGACCCTCAGAGCCCTGATGAGGAGGTGTCCACTGTAGGAATGGGAAACCTGGTGTTCCATGCAGCTCCCCATCTCTCTTTGGGTCCCTAGTGACTGCTCTTGGCCCTCACATAGGGCAACCATAAGTGAGCCTACACGCACTTTAGCGTATCTGGGGGAGGTTGAAACAATAAAGGAACTGGAAGAAGTACAGGCTACAACTCAAAGGAGAGGTGCAAATAGGCCCCATGAAGGTTTCAAGAACCCAGATGTGGGTTGATTTGATAAAGGCTGGGGTAGTGAAAGAAAATCTCAATGGGCAGCCCAATAGAATATTGTTAGAACTGTGGCACCAATTAAAGACAGAGGAGCAGTTCCAGCTCCTGAGGGCCAGGACACAGAAACCAGAGTCAAGGCCTCATGCCTCGCCTGAGTCCTTGCAAAATTTCCTGGGGGACAGCACTCAGGATTCGTCTGAGCCCTCACCCCCACAGGACAATTGGGCATCACAGTTTGACTGAGGGTGGGGGTCAAGGTCCCCACCTTGGGAGACATGGTGGGGACCAGAGGCCACATGTAGAATTAGCAATTCATCGGTCCCCTGTGAATGTACAACACCTCCTGGTGCTGGTAAACATAGGAGCTGAGTGTTCTCTGATTTAGAGCAACTGAGCATTTTCCCAGGACCCCTGCTGTGATACACGGCTATGGGAGTAAGGCAGTTAAGAGTGAAGAAAGCCCAAATCCCACTGGGGATAGGGTGTTTACCCCCAGAAGACTAAAATGTGGACATCTCCCATCCCTGAATATATTTTGAGGGTAGATAATATCCTGCAGGGCCTGTGGTTACAGACCACTGGAGTTGAGTTCAGACTGAGGGTATATGTGGTAAAGGCAGTTCTGAGGAGACACCCACCTGTAGCTCTGCCTGTACCTCGGTAGGTGACAAATACTAAGCAGTATAAATTGCCTGGGGGGCACAAGGAAATTAGCAAAACTCTACAGAGTTGCAGAAGGTGAGCATCATAAAGCCCACTCATAGTCATTTTCATTCCCTGGTGTGGCCGGTGAAAAAGCCAGACGGTTCCTGGCATATGACTGTGGACCACAGGGAACTGAATAAAGTCACACCCCTTTTGCATGTTGCTGTCCCCTCTCTGGCAGCCATTCTGGACATGCTCAGCCATGAGCTGGGAATGTATCATTATGTAATAGATCTTGCTAATGCTTTCTTCTCTATTCACGTAACACAGGAAAGTCAGAAACACTTTGCCTTCACGTGGGAAGGCCGGCAGTGGACATTCACTGTCCTTCCACAGGTATACCTCCACAGTTCCAGCATCTGCCACAGACTTGTAGCCTAGGACTTGGCCACACGGAAGAAACCACAAATAGGGTGGCTATTTCACTACATTGATGGTATTACGCTCACGTCTGATTCTCTTTCAGATTTAGAAGGGGCAGTTCCTATATTGCTGCAACATCTACAGGAGAAAGGATGGGCTGTGAACAGTACCAAGGTTCAGGGACTCGGTTTGTCTGTAAAATTCATGAGGGTTGTCTGGTTGGGTAAAACTAAAGTTATTACTGAAGCGGTCATAGACAATGTCCAGGCTTTCCCCACCCCTACCACTGTGGCAGTATTAAAGAGTTTTGGGGTTTTGGGGTTACTGGAGAGTGTTTACCCTGAACTTGGCACAAATTCTGAAGCCCTTACACTGGTTGGTATGAAAGAGCATCAGGTAGGACTGGGATGAGACATGTGCAGCTGCTTTTACTGCTGCCAAGCAGGCAGGCAAGATTGTACAGGCCTTGAGTGTAATGGACTCATCAAGGCGCTGTGAGCTAGATGTTCATGTAACCAAAGATAGCTATTGATGGGGTCTTTGGCAGTGGCCTGAAGACACACTAACCTATTGGATTCTGGTCACAACTATGGAAAGGAGCAGAGGTCTGGTACACCCTGATAAAGAAGCAAATGGCTGCTGTGTACCACACCTTGCTGGCTATGGAGCCCACACTGGAACAGCTCCAACCAAGGTCATTACATCCTATCCCATCATGGGGTGGGTGTGAGAATGAATCCAAAGGCCATGAAGAGTCATGGCACAGATGCTGACATTAGCCAAATAGGGCACATATTTACAGCAGCATAGAGCCCTCTCTACTAGCCACTTAACTGGAGAACTCCAGTGCTTATTGGGGCCAGTGACCTATGCCAGTGGAAAGCAAGAAGAACTTGCTTTTGAGCCATTGGTAGCCAAGAGTCCTTGTCAGGAGGGAAAAGCCCCTATACCTGAAGATACTTGGTACACAGACAGCTTCAGTGATGGGCAGCCCCTGAACTGGAGGGCTGTGGCTTTCCATCCTAAGACTGAGACAGTTCAGATAGAGGATGGAGAGGGGATGAGTAGCCAATAGGCTGAGTTGCGGGCAGTATGGCTCATAATTATCCAGCAGCCTTCCCTGTCACTGCACTGACAGCTGGGCCGTCTATCAGGGCTTGACCCTGTGACTACCAAAACGGTGCCATGCCAACAGGACGGTTGATCACCAGCTCCTTTGGGGTCAAGTGTTGTTGCAAGACCTATGGGCCTCTGGTCAGACAAGACTGTTACTGTATATCATGTGACTGGCCATTTGCCTTGGCATCCCCAGGGAACAATGAAGCAGACACCTTGTTCCAGGTGTGCTGGCTAGAAAGAAAGCCTGCCTCTGATGCAGCCCAATGGTTACATCAGTGTTTGTGGCAAGCAGGGCAAAAGACAATGTGGGCTGTACCCCATCAGTGGGGTTTGCCATTGACTTTTGAAGAAGTCAGCTGAGCCCAAGAGGAGTGCCTTGTGCGCTCTAATAGGGACTTAGACAGAGTCCTGTAGCAACATGGGACAATAGTAAGGGGGCCAATACCCCTTGTCAGGTGGCTGATAGACTGTATTAGGCCTCTGCCCATATCTGAAGGATATCAGTATGCCATGACTTGTGTGGACACTGCTACTGGACTATTGGTTGCTTTTCCTGCACGTCGTGCAGATCAGCAAACTACCAAGAGGGGCCTAGAGCATCTCCTTGCAGCCTATGGCAGGCCACAGGTGATTGAGAGCGATCACAGCACTCACTTCACTGGACATGCGTTACAAGAATGGGTGCAGCAATTATGAATAAAGTGGAAGTTTCATGTACCATATAACCCTTCTGCGGCAGGCATGATAGAGAGGTACAATGGTTGAAATCTGGCCTGAAGTTGGACACCAACAGTCTATGGAGCTGGTGAGTTCTTATGGACAGTGCTATGGAGTTTGAATGAGAAGATGCAAAAAGGGGTCTTGAGCCCCGTGGACAGGCTAACACACCTTGCTGTCTCTCCTGTACAATTGTATGTGCAAACCAAAGAGAAGTTACTGAAGCCAGGATATGGCCAGCAGAGCAACATCCTGCTGCCAGCCCCAACTGCATTAAACCCTAGGGACACTGTTGAATAGACATGGTCCTGGACATTTTGAAACATGGACCAGCAATGGCTGGCCCTTCTGGCACCTTGGGGAAAAGGCCTGGAAGCTGGCCTTATGTGTATTTCTGGAAGAACAGAAGAGTAGCCCCCAAAGATCACAGTAGTGTACCCAAAACGTCTGGAGGTAAGAGCATCTTACAGAGAAGTTTTGTTTTATCTTTATGGCCAGTGCATATATCTCCTGTAGCCCTATCCTGTTACTCTAGGAACACACAGCAGGCACAATTCCAGGTGTTTTACCCAAGGTGCCAGAAGGGCCAGCCATTGCTGGTCCATGTGTCAAAATGTCCAGGTCCACGTCCACTCAACAGTGTCCCCAGGGTTTAATGCAGTTGGGGCTGGCAGCAGGATGTTGCTCTGCTGGCCATATCCTGGCTTCAGTAACTTCTCTTTGGTTTGCACATACAGTTCTACAGGAGAGGCAGCAAGGTGTGTTGCATGTCCACAGGGCTCAAGGCCCCTTTTCGGGACTTCTCATTCAAACTCCATAGCACTGACCATAAGTGAACTCAGCCCCGTAGACTACTGGTGTCCAACTTCGGGCCAGATTTCAACAAACCACTGTACCTCTCTATCATGCCTGCCGCAGAAGGGTTATATGGTACATGAAACTTCCACTTTATTCATAATTGCTGCACACCCATTCTTGTAACCCATGTCCAGTAAAGAAGGTGCCTTGATCACTCTCAATCACCTGTGGCCGGCCATAGGCTGCAAAGAGATGCTATAGGCCCCTCTTGGTGGTTTGCTGATCTGCATGACATGCAGGAAAACCAACCAACAGTCCAGGAGCCGTGTCCACACAAGTCATGGCATACCAATATCCCTCTGATATGGGTAGAGGCCCAATACAGTCTATCAGCCACCTGACAAGGGATATAGGCCTCTTTATTATTGTCCCATGTTGCTGTGAGAGTTGGTGTAAATCCCTAATAGAGCATACAAGGCACTCCTCTCGGGCTCGGCTGACTTCTTCAAAGGTCAATGGCAAACCCCACCTATGGGCTACAGCCCACATTGTCTTTTGCCCCGCATTCAACAAACGCTGATGTAACCATTGGGCCACATCAGAGGCAGGCTTTCCTTCTAGCCAGTGCACCTGGACCAAGGTGTCTGCTTCATTACTCCCTGGGGATGCCAAAGGCAAATGGCCTGTCACATGATATACATTAACTGTCTTAGTCTGACCAGAGACCCATAGGTCTTGCCACAACTCTTACCCCCAGAGGGGCCAGTGACCAACCATCCAGTTGACATGGTACCATCCTGGTAGCCACAGGGTCAAGCTCCGATAGACAGCCCAGCTGTCCATGCAGACCACTATAGGGGAGGGCTCCAGGGTGATCACGAGCCATACTGCCTGCAACTCAGCCCATTGGTTGCTCTTCCCCTCTCCATCTTCCATCTGTACTGTCTCAATCTTAGGATGGAAAGCCACAGCCCTCCACTTCAAGGGTTTCCCACGACTGGAGCCGTCTGTGTACCAGGCATCTTCAGGTATAGGGGCTTTTCCTCCTGATAAGGACTCTTGGCTACCAATAGCTCAAAAGCAAGTTCTTCTTGCTTTCCACTGGCATAGGTCACTGGCCCCAACAAGCACTGGAGTTCTCCAGTTAAGGGGCTATTGGAGAGAGCACTATGCTGCTGTAAATATGTGCCCCATTTGGCCAGTGTAGGCATCTGTGCTACACCACTCCATGGCTGTTGTATCCAGTCTTGCACCCACCCCATGATGTATAGGGTGTAATGACCTTGGTTGGAACTGTTCCGGTGATGGGCTCTGTAGCCAGCAAGGCATGGTACACAGCAGCCAGTTGCTTCTCTTATCAAGTTGTACCAGACCTCTGCTCCTTTCCATAGTTGTGACTAGATTCCAATAGGTTGGTGTGTCTATTCAAGCCACTGCCAAAGGCTCCATCCATAACCATCTTTAGTTACATGAACATCTAGCTCACAAGGCCTTGATGAGTCCATTACACTCAAGGCCTGTATGGCCTTGACTGCTTGACACACTGGGGAATTAAAAGGACTATGAATGGGCTTTATGATGCTCACCTTCTGCAACTACTGTAGAGTTTTGCCAATTTCCTTGTGCCCCCCAGCCAATTTATACTGTTTAGTATTTGTCACCCACCAAGGTACAGGCAGAGCTACAGGTGGGTATATAGCATGTCCCCTCAGAACTGCCTTTACCACAGGTACCCTCAGTCTGAATTCATCTGCAGTGGTCTGTTACCAGAGGCCCTCAAAATATATTCAGGAATGGGAGAAATGTACACAGTATATTCCTTTGGGGGTAAACGCCATATACCCAATGGTATTTAGGCTTTAAGTCTAACTGCCCTACCCCCATGGCCATCTATAACAGCAGGGGCCCCAGGAAAACACTCAGGGTTGCCATAAGAGAAAATTCAGCTCCTGTGTCCACCAGCACCAGGACACGCTGTACATTAATAGGAGACCAATGAATTGCTAATTCTACATGTGGCCTCCAGTCCACACCATGTCCAAGGCAGGGACTTCGACACCCCCAACCAAATTGTGACACCCAATTGTCCTCCTTTAAGGTTGGAGCCCAGGCACAGCCTTAGTACTGTCCCCGAGGAAGTCTTACAGAGACACAGGCCATACATGGGGCTTTGCCTCTAGCTTCCATGTCCTGGACCTCAATGCCTGGAACTGCTGCTCTGGCTTTAATTGGTGCAACAGTTCTAACAAGATCCTATTGGGCTGCCCATCAAGTTTTTCTTTCACTACCCCAGCCTTTAACAAATCAACCCACACCTAGGTCCTCACGACCTTCAAGGGGCCCTTTGCACCTCTCCTTTCAGTCATAGCCCATACTTCCTCCCGCAACCTTATGGTTTTAACCTCCCCCAGATACGCTAAAGTGCGAGTAGGCTCACTTATGGTTGCCCTATGTGAGGGCTAAGAGTAGTCACTAGGGACCCAAAGAGAGATGTGGGAACTGCATGGAACACCAGATTTCTCATTTCTACAGTGAACAACTCCTCATTGGGTCCTTGGGGGGTCCATATTATAGATGATATTTTTCATGCCCTTCTCCCATAACACCTGCTGGACTTCTGCATACGTTTTCCAGCCAGTGGGTAAGTATGGTAAATTACCCTGATTAAGCCAAATTGCCCTGATGGCTGCTGTCAACTAATCCAGAAGTGCCTGATTCCCTGAGGTGTGATGGGCACTTTGCAACTGCTGCTAAAGGGAAAGGTGAGTCATCAGGTAAGGTACTCTACCCATTTCAGAACCCGACATAACAATATTTTCCACCCCCATATCCCAAAAGCCATGTAGGCAGAGGTTCTGATGACTTCTGCTGAAAATGGATGCTCATGTCCACCAGTTCATTCTGGGTACAGGGGCAGAGCATGAAGTGCTCCATAACCAGGGGAGGGGGTGGCTCCTACCCATGACGAGGCTGCAGTTGTTGCATTTGTATTTTCTTAATTACAGCCAGGTGGGCCTTTAATACAGGAGAGGCTGGTGCCTTGGGCGGTAGCCTCGGCCACAGATCTGTTCTCAGCCCCATCCCCTCATCCTCTTCCAACATCTCTTCTACCATTTCCAGGGTTGAAGTCACCGCTCTTTCCACCCCCTCCCCCATGACCTCCTGCAAAGGGGATTCTCTGGCTGCCTCCTCCTTTGCTGCTTCTAATGTATATTCCAAGAGCTCAACCCTTCTTCTCAATAACTGTCTCTTTCTTAAGGGCACCCCATAGGTCACTGCCCAGCTTCTCCGAGCGATGCTGAAGTGTGTCTCTCTCCTCAATAACCCTTTCACACATCCTACTATCCTGGCTGCTACACAGTTCTGGGGAATGCCCCACCCTGGTAGAAGGCCCTACCCATCTAGGATGTGCTGTACCCTAGACTAATTTCCCACTAAGAGCTCCCCAGTTGGAAGCCCCACAGATAGGGGGCTCCCGGGTGAAGCTGCACCCTTCACTGCTGCAGCCCCTTGGGTCTCCCCACTATCCACAGTGGGGGGTTCCGGGCTTCTCACCACCATCTCTAAGGGCAGCCAGCCCAAGGGTTGCACTCATGAAGACAGATTTCTGATTCAGAGGTCCCAACGACTACCACCAGGTGTAACTCCAGGTTGGGGGAATTCCTGGAGTTAAGTACCTTCGAAACAGATCAGTCCAAGGGAGAAATAAAGTGGGAGAAACCCGTTTATTTCTTACAAGCAGTCATCCCACGTCTCTCACAACCTGGCTGCAGAAGTGGCCCCACCCAACCTCTCTGGTCCAGATAAGCTCTGGCTGGCCCTTGTAATTACCTATTGATATGGAGAGAGACTACTTCTCTCCACCCCTTGGAAACACCTATTGATATGGAGATTTTCTAAGTCCAAGCCAGAGATTCTAGAAATACTGCAATTTTACCCACACCTTCTGAGTACTAAGTTGAGATGAAGAACCCAGAGACCAAGGTATTGGGTGTTTAGGGGTAGTTAGTGTACCCTTTGGATAGTAAGCTGCAAGGAGTGTTGATATTTTATATATCTTTTGAAGGCTTTTGGAAGATCCCCAAAGGGAGACACCAGAAGCTGTGGTATTAGCCCTATGTGAGATAGAAGACTTCTTAGAGTCTTGTAAGCAATAAACAGCTTTCTCCCACTTTATTTCTCCCTTTGACTGATTTTTGTTTCAAAGGTAATTTGCCCCGAGCTGGGAAAATATTTTCCCTCGAGAGTTACAGAAGGTAACAACCTATCAACAGAGAGCTATGTGTAAGTTTACCTTATGTTTAAGCAATTACATGACTATTTCTTATAGTTGGAATTAAGATACTTTCCTCAAATCTTCACCTGAGAAATTCTGCCTGTTCACAACCAAACACCAATAAATTTAAACACATTCCACTCAAACACACATTCTCAAAGCTGTAGTGCACAGTGTTATTATTTAGTAAGCAAACATTCAAAAAAACCCTTAATCTAAAATATGAGATAATAGCATCAAATTTGGAGAAGAGGGTAGTAGAGAGCAAAAGAAAAATACCAGACCACTCCTGCTGTCCAGAGCGCAAAGGTGCGCTTTGACTCTTCATATCATTGAAGACACACACAGATGACTAACAGATGCCTCTCCTTTCTGCCCTCCCCACCCCCACTGCCACTTCACCAACACCAATAGATGCCTGGTCAAAAACACTGCCACACTTTCTTCCGCTTTATTTCCACTTAAACAGATGTAAGCTCAACATAAGGAAATGTGGCAATATTTTCCGTCAGACAACAGAAAATGAGACTCCCTGAGGCTACCAAATGAAGGCAATGCCCTAGTTTTCTGATAGAAAGGAGCAGCAGATTGATTAAAGAAACCAAGAGCTACAACGGGGAAATTTTTCCCAGCCCACCCCCGCATCAGCGTAGGAGGATTGGGGGACAAGATTAGGGTAATGCCTTCACTGCCCCGCCCAGCACAGCTCACCCTGACTCCCACCCCCAACTTTTCACGGGGTCACCCTGTGCTCTTCCTCCTGACCAGTCACTTCCCAGGGGAAACTAGTCAGGGGCAGGTAGCCGTCTCCGGCCCCCGCACAAAGCAGGCCACTCAGTAAATTGGCTGCCAAGCCCACCATGAATCCGCTGAAAACTGCTGACAAGCAACAGCTCGGCTGCAAACACTTCCTTGTCAACCAGCTTTCCAAGAACACCAGGGAGAAAGCTTGATAAAAACAGCGGATGAGTCTATTTTTAGAATGCCTAAGGCAAAGACGGTCAGGGGAAAAAAGGTTAAAAAGGAAAAAAAACCTAGGCAGGAAGAAAAAGTAAATTCTGACTCCTCATCAATTCTCAAAGGAGGGAGGAGCTCTCCTGAAGAAGTAGTAACTCTTTTAGAAAGTAGAACACTGTGATTAATAAGATGGGGGAAAATGTGTACATATAAAGTCTAGTGCAAGGGGCAAAGGAGAAATTTTTTTAAAAAGAGAGCACGGATTTGGGGTTAATATTGTGGCTTGCCGTTAAAAAGTTTTGTTCATAATGCATTTGCTATTGGGTCTTTATTTAGACTGCCGAAGAGAAATAAGCTTGATGAAACATGCATTAAAACCTACATAAAGGAACTTATAAAACTTTCCTGACGGCCAAAAGGAAAGATCTCATGCAGTGAGAATTGCTATTTCTGTGTGGGAAGACATTTTAATCTCCTAAAACTATGAGGATTGTGATCTTATCTTTATACTTCATTCTCTGGTTTTGCCCATTGAGCATATTATTTTCCTATTTCCAAATTACTTCTTCATTTTAAAAGGGAACTTTAAAAATCTCATCGATGATTTTAAATCAATCTTTTCATTTTGTTTAGTGTGGAGACATCTCCAAACTGCAGCTGGCCCAGAGGTGCACTCACCTAGATGGAGGGCCACTGTCTGTGAGCGTGGCTGTGTCTGTAGGTCACCCTAACACGCCTGGAAAACGCCAACCTTCTACCCCCAGGTTTCACCGGGATGGCAGAGTCCAGGGTGAGCAAAGGGGGTCTGAGGAGGAGCAAGATAAGGGGCATGGGGTGTGAGAGTGATGGAGAGAGCAGAAAGAGGGGGCAGGATGGCTGGGTGGGGGAATGGGGAGAGGCAGTAGAGTGGCGTGCAGGAGGGCAGGGATGTGGGGGAGTGGAGGAGGTAAGAGTGGGTGCGCAGTTACAGTGATGCTGGGGTTTTTGTTCACGAACTGAAGAATGAGCTTAGCAAACAGGCAAGGTAGGAGAGCAAGGTACAGACTTTTATTTTAAAATAAAGTGATAGGACAGAGCTCCCGGCTCACGCCAGGAGGGGACAAGAGAGTCCGGTGTGCTGCGTTGTCTAGGAGTTTCATAGGCAGATGAGGATTTTTTTGAGAACATGAAAAAAAGGTTTAGGGGTGCAGACCTGCTAAGTGGTGTCTGAACACTCAGAATTAACTTAACACAAGGAATTCTTCGCCCTATCTGTCTCTCCAGGATACTGGCGTTTTGGTCTAGGGGCATATCAAAAGGCGGCCTGCCCAGCCCCCAAGGTGGGCTGAGGTATTGTCTGCTTGCTTTATAAAGAGTAAGTTAAGAATCCTGCTTCCCCTTCCCAAACTTCCTGGGGGTTAAAACGCAATCTTATCTTTAAGGTGGAATCTTTGCTGCCTTTTACTATGTTGTTTACAGCTGGGTCTGCATGCTAAATTAGTTGCCTGGTTTGCAAAACCACCCCATCAGATCTGAAAGAGGAAAGACAGCACATAGGCCTGGGCCTTTTAGCATGCTAAAGTGAATCTTACAAATGATTAGCATAATGAAAACATGGGGTACTCTTCTTTATCTGGGGAACACCAACTGTTCTTACTGAAGAATGACTCTGGAGCTTAATGTTTAACACAGAGTTTTGGAAGGGGGTTTCTTTGCATGTAGTTACATTGCTCTGACTGCAAATATTCTGCCTTGCTTTTTCTGGAGGCCCTCTCCCTACTCTGACTACACTCACAGTCCCTGTCTCATTCCCCCCCTCTACAGATGGAAACCCTAGCTACTGCTAGGGAAAGGGGGCGGCGACCGCTCTGGCTGCTTCATGCTGAGAGGGGGCGCAGTAAGGGGTACAGCTAGGTCTCCATCAATGGTCGGTCAAGAGGGCCTTGGAAGATGGGCATTTCTATCCTGGGTTCCATTTTCATCACTATTTGCAGTCTTATGGCTTCTAGGCGAGATAGAATAAATTATGTTATTAAATTAATTAGCAACATTTGGAGTTGGATTTTCCATTCTGGAAGAACAGACTTGACTAGGAGATTAACGAATGCATGGCTGAATATGAGGATTAGAAATAGTAAAACTCTAATTGAGAATCATAGCCAGATATCTTGGGGAAACTAGAATTCTGGATCTAGTTTATTTCTCAATGACTAGTATTAGGACTCAGTGTAGATAAGGCTGCATCATTGAAACAATATTTTTCTCTAAAATTACTCTCATTTTTATTAGAAGTAACTAGATTAAGAAATTAATACTTGGCTTGATTATTTGCATAAGTGCAGCAAGAAAAGCAAGCAATTGATTACATAGGCTCTTTTAAATGTGCTTTGCTGGAACTTTTTATAGGGAACTTCAGATTGGACTTTTAAAGGCCTCTCAAGGCTAGAAAGCTAAGCTAGACTTGCCATCAGGTTTTGCTTGCAGTATTTGTAGATTTGGGTGAATTCTTCTCTTCTTGAGGTCTTCAAGACATTCTGAGTTTTTTGCACTTGCCAGGAAGTGACCTTCCTTACTTGGGAGCAAAGGAGAAGGTGTCAGGAGGCCCCTGCTGAGGGGGTCAGTGGCAGATCAGAGTGGGGCTGCAGCAGGGGTGGGATCTGCCTGGTGCAGGTGTGGGACTGGGCACTGCAGCTCAGAAGGGCTGCACACTCAGCCACCTGGCCTAGACAGACAGGTCGGCCCTCCGACCACTCACGCTGGGATGGGGCTGAGGGGTTTTCTGCACACAGGCGGACCAGAGGCTACCTGGGCCCACCCCACTCTCCCCAGTAGCCATGACAGTCATAAGGAGTGGGAGGGCTCCCACTGTGGGGCCACGGCAGCCTGACCACCCGCCAAGGCAAGGGCAGTGCCCTGCGGCTGCTAAACTACCTCCCTGGGGTCTCCTCAATGTGCTACACTCTCTCAGGACACCTTACACCTTTCACGGAAGCTAAGAAATGGGGTAGGCTCAGCCTTGGGATCCTTCAGCTCCTTCCATGCCAGCACGCATCACTGTGGGCAGACTAGGAGCTGGGGCAGGTCACACACCTATTCTGTGCCTTAGTTTTCCCATCTATAAAATGGAAAGAGCATCTCCCCCTCACACCTCACTGCAGGACAGTACTGTTACCAAAACAGGTCACTCCTCCTATGGCATTTCAGCACCTACAGGGATCTGGAGGGAAGGGCAAGGTGAATCCTAAGGAGACCCAGAAAGCAGGGACTGAGGGGTCACTTTCATTGTTTTAAAATCCTGGGATAGAAATTCTGTCTTTTAAATAATTAAGAGGCACTGGAAATAAGGGGAGAAAGGAATCTGAGTTAAAGTCTACACATCATCAAAAGAAACTAAGAGGAAGAAAGAGTGAAGAGCCTGACTTGACTGCACACAGTTTTGCTGAGAACCACCTTTTCTGAGGACCTGCATCATTCACAGCTAATGACCATTTCCACAAGGACTGTCACGGGCCCTTGATGAGCGTCAGATTAGTGCAGTTCTTCCCTAGGAATCCACAGGAGCTAGCCTACACCATGTCTTCTGCTGCAGGTTCATTACAGCAGTCTGCTCACATCTTTAAAAGGAGGCAAATAAATGAAGGTGTCTACACTATATATGTCACTTGAATTCTAACTCAGAGCCAGCATGTTTTATTTTCAGTTTCTGAAAAGACTATAAAAATGTTCAAAGATCCTAAGAATAAAATTTCAGGATCTCATCACTCAATAAAATTGTTTTCATTTTCTAGGACATTCAGACTCCTTCCCAAAAAGACTACTAGGAAGGGGTTCAAGCGTCTTCTGTTGTGGCTTTACTTCACTTAGTTTGGTTAGAGCAACAAAAAGCTTAACTAGAATGTCAAAGAAACTAATAGATTAACTTGAAATTCACACCTTGCCCTTCTAAATGAAAGGGGGGATCACACTGCAGCCCCACTCCGAGAGACTCACACCTGCCCAAGAAGAGCATCCAGCACAGCACCCTCTGACACCCACACCTGGAAATACCTCATTTCCCAAGTGGCTCATCGACTGAAGCTATCATCTCTTTCATCTTCAATTCCTTCCCTTTCAATTTCTCAGTATTTTTTAAAAATATTATTACCTGCAAAGTGTATGGACATAGTATTTCAATTTTGTAAATGGACAAAAATGAAACAGCAAGGATAGGCAACATGCCCCAAAATAAGGGACAAGCTGAATGAGGGCAAACGAAGTCTTCCTTTCATTCCACCCACACGTATCCATCAGCAATGCCTAAGACTTGACACGTATAGAATATAAAGCAAAGAGGGCTCGACAGACATGAAGATCTGGCCATAGGCGGCTTTCCTATCAAACTTCTACTCATGAAAGCTCTTCAACTCACAACACACATGCTCCTGGTCTCCTGGCCTACATGGCCATACCACATTTCACAGCTAAAAAAGGTAAGGAGATGCACACTGTGGAGCGCCACACTCAGGACAGACAGGCTGCCCCAAAATGCAAAACGGATTGTATCTGGCATGGCCCTAATGTTCAAATATTTGGGGCATATTCATTAAAACCTCTGCCTTGTCATGCTGCATGAATGCTCATGAAGCGTTTATTCATCTCACTGAATGAAGTTTATGTCGGGTCAGACTTCGAGTTCTGCCTTTAGGGACCCAAAGGACTCCTGCTCTTTGCACCTGTCATCTCCACGCCTTGGTCTCTGTCTTCAGCTCCACTGTCTAAATCCTACCCATCCTTAAATTCCAGCTCCTGGGAATCCTACCCACCCTCAAATTCCAGCTCCAGCCTTGAGGGCTCCCCATTCCTTCTGAGTCCCTGGCCCCATTTCTCTCACAGAGAAAAAAGACTATTTCTTAAGAACTACAAGGTGAAATAGGAAAACTGTTGAATATAATAAAGATCCCCAGGTCCTAAGACCCGTTTCCATCCTCAGAACACCTCTGACACCCAGTGAGTGGGGATTTTCCACATTAACAACCAGTTCTCCAACTCTAACTGGGTGTCCAACAATTCAATTCTGACACTAACGAACTGGAGGTTGCATCAGACCCCACAAGGTAAGGGCTCGGTCCCACAAGACCACCCCTACTTCAGATGCCAGTCACAAGTCCTGGGGCTACTTATACTTCTGAAAAACTGGCTATAAATCAGGGTTCCCATGACCCCCTCCCTGGGTTCAACAATTTGGTAGAACAGCTCACAGAATTCAGGAAAACAATTCACATACAAGTATGGAATATTTTTAAGAAAGGATACAATTCAGGAACAGCTGAATGGAAGAGCTGTCTAGGGCAAGGTAGCAAGAAGGGACTGAGGCCTCCATGCCCTCTCTGGGAGCACTACCCTCCAAGCAACTAGGAAGCTCAACAAATCATATGATTCAGGACTTTTTACAGAGCTCAATCTCCAGGGTCCCCAACCCTCTTCCTGGAGGTCAGTGGGTGGGGCTGAAAGTGCCAAGCCTCTAAGAACATGGCTGGTCTTTCTGGTGACCAGCCCCATCCTGAGGCCACCCAGGCACCCACCACACCTAAGCCCCTCAATTGGCATAAACTCAGGTGTAATCAAAAGGGGTTCTTCTAACAAAACACATCTATCATGCAAGCAACCCCAGGGGTTTTAGGACCTCTGCACCAGCAACATG
This sequence comes from Smutsia gigantea, assembly GCA_032199065.1. Lineage (NCBI taxonomy): Eukaryota > Metazoa > Chordata > Mammalia > Pholidota > Manidae > Smutsia > Smutsia gigantea. The sequence continues at coordinate 192,531 of JAVSCE010017489.1, forward strand.
GGACAAAGGCCAAATACAGTTTTCCTCTACACCACACCAGGCATGAGAAAACAGTTGCAATTTACTTCACAAATATAACACTTCACTTCATAACATATATAAAGAGTTCTTAGAAATGAGAAGACCAAAAACTTGAAAGAAAAATGGGCAAAAGCATGAACAGTTCTCAAAAAAACATATACTACAGTCCTTGAACATTTGAAAAGATACTTAACACTCATAACAAGAGAAATGCAAATTAAAACAAAGAGATGCCAGTTTCAGACTGGTGAAATTCACATATTTGTCAATATAATCAGTTGGGAGGCTGAGAGAAAACAGCTGTTCTGCATGGCTGGTGGGGCATGTGCATGAGTTTATTCACTGCAGCAGAATTCATAATTGCAAAATATTTTAAATAACTTAAATGCTTTCCATAGGAGACTAGTCAAATAAACTAGTCAGAGCCAGTACTATGCAGCTGTAAAACAGAACAAAGGTGATTTCTACACATTCAGACAGCCCACTTTCCAGGAAATACTGAGTAAGAAAGGAAAAAAGAGGTAAAACAGTCTATATAATATACTGCCTTCTGGGTAAAAACAATAGCATGTATACACAGACAAATGCTTTAGAGAAAATGGAAATTTCTGACCACAATTCCCACCTGGCCTTAACAGCATCCATTGTGTATATTAAGAGCCTGCTTTGCATACTTATGAAAGCAGCAGGATGTTTAGCAGAGGCAGAGCAGCTGGTCAGTCCCAGGAGTACTGGCCCAGAGAAACACCTCTTCTCTCCTCTCCTCAGTTCCTGGCATGTAACTAGTCAGGCATTTGCCAGTCACCATAGACCTGCCCACAGAGTTCCGGCTGGTGCTAGATGTGGAGAAGTAGAGAGTGGTGGGAGCAGAAGACAGCCATGTGAGCATGGAAACAGGGAGCTTGGATAGCGGAGAACGGAAGCTTGGAAGGAGAACTAGGAGAGAATGGCAGCTGGCGAAGGGAAACCACGGAGCTGGAGAGAATGGCAGCTGGCGAAGGGAAACCACGGAGCCCAAGTGCTAGGAGAGGATTAAGCCTGTGTTGGGGAGCAGGAAGGAGCAGTACCAGAGCCAGAAAAGACTGACCTGTCTTTGTGGCTTGTACTCAGCCAGGTAACCACTGTGAGAATAAATGTGGTATGAACCCCTTTTAAAACCCCCAACTTTGTGCCCTTTATTTGGTTTCATCAAATTTATAGAGAACTTGCCCCAGGTGGGGAACCCCCTCCTCCCGGAGCAACAAATGCCTATATTTGTGAAAAAATAAAAAATAAACTAGAATAGATAAAATAGACTCATAAAAATGGGAATAGGGTGGAGAGGCTAGAGATTCCAGCAAGAAACATCTGACTATAATTTTTGGTATAGTTTGACTTTTGAACCATGTAAATACTTTTGAACCATTTACATACTTTAAAGATCACAAAGAACAAATCCTAAAACTGAACACAAACAGCAAAAAATGAACCTAACTTGTATCAGCATTAAAAAAATTATTTAAAAAATTGTGCCTTTGAACACAATACTCTAAATATACATCCTTAATGGGATATATTCCAAAGACAAACAGAACTACAAAGAAATCCTCAATTTTTTTAAGTTTGTTGTTGGTAATGATATTGATGTAGGAAATCTGAAACTGTTTTGTCTGTATGGCAGCTTTGATAAAGAGTTTTTACTGATGGTAGAAACAAGACTTTCACTGTAGAAAAAGTTAATAGTGATATGAAAATGCAGGCAGGTAAGAAACAAACCTGTTGTGTTATGATTTAAATAAGGATATCAGCATGAACTCATCACTGAATATGCACATTTCCTGGCTCTGTCCATAAAAGGGTGGGAAGCAATGATGCCTCAACAGCAATGGGCACAGGTGGAGCTTAGACCCTGATTTCTAAACAATGTTCTCCACTGAAAGGAGGCAGGGCTCCTAGGAGAAATGGCTGATTCCAGGTTTGGGACAGGAAAGAACAAGATGAGCCTGGAGCATCTGGAGGTCAAGGAAGTAAGTGCTCAAAGACTAAGAGAACCTATAAGAATCTACAGGTAGCACAGTAATTTTTTTTTAATGGGGGGTGTAAATTGATTGGTGGCACTCCAAAATACATCCACATCCTAATTCCTAGAATGTGTGAACATGACCTTACTTGGAAAATGGGTCTTTGCAGATGTAATGAAGGAACTTAAGACCAAAAGATCATCCTAGATTATCCAGCTGGGCCCTTAATCCGGTGACAAGTGTCCTTATAAGGGACATGGGAAGATCTGACAGACTGAACAGAAGCCATTGGGACCATGTCTTGCAAATGAGTTTCAGCTCCAGGCAAGTTTGCTATAGATTCACTGTGACCAAAGAAATTTACAGCAAAGGGTTCTTGGGGTGAAAAGGTAATACCCAACTTTATTTCCAGGTGGCAGGTCAGTCACTAAAATCCCATTCACTCAGAGTGAGTCTGTGTTATCACTGCTGCTTCGGATGCAGCAAGCTGGTCTCTGCCTCTGGGCCTCTCTGCACAGCCATCCCGCACAGACGTCCTCTGGGCCTCTCTGTAGAACCGTCCCGCACAGCCGTCCTCCGGGCCTCTGTCCTTGGCACTGCCACCACTCCAGCCCTCTGCTCCGCTCTCCTACAGCCTTCCAGCCCTGCCACCCAGTCGCTGGCCGAGCACTGGGCAAACTCCTTACATAACACAATAATGTCTTATTGCCTAAAGGAGTGGAAGCGGTAGCATAGCAACAGGCCAGTTACATTTAAGTTCAGTGAGGATCCTGGCCATAGGAACCCCACTTTATCCACACTCCACCCCTCCAGGATTCTCACCTTACAATCTACACGCTTTCCATCTTCTGCAATGGTCCCTGTGCAAGAAAGCTGGAGCACTGTAACCAGATTCCACAACAGCAGCAGAGGATAACAACTCAGAGATAATAAAAATTAAGATACAGGTAACAAAAATTATAATAATCCTCAAGCCAGAGGATTCAGCTAGGTTCAAAGCACCATGAAGATCAAGTCCAAAGCATGTCCATTCCAGCCATCATGTGGTCTCCAGTCCCCCCCTGGTCCCTCAGGGCAGATACCTTGACCTTCCCCTCAGTCAAACCGTGTTCCCCAATCATCTTCCTGTGTGGGCTCAAGTGAGGTTGGCTTGCTTTCCAGCAGGAAGTCTTGCAAACAACAGACCGGACTCATGGCACTGTCTCTGATCTCTGCCTCTTTGGTCTTAATGGCTGGAACTGCTGCTCTGGTTTCAGCTATTGCCATAGCTCTAGTAAGATCCTCTTTGACTTCCCATCTAATTTCTTTCCATCTGTTCCTGCCTGTATTAAATCAACCCCACATCTGGGTCCTCGTAACCTTCATGGGGCCCTGTAAATTCTTCTTGTGAGCAACAGGTCTTACTTCCTTCCAAATTCTCGTGGCTTCAGCCTCTCCTAAGTCTGCTACTGCACGTGTCACCTCGCTTATGGGATGCCCTAAGTGAGGGGAAAGAATGGCCACTAGAGACCCAAAGAGGGATGTAGGAGCCGTTTGAAGTACAATATTCCTCATCCCAGTAGTAAAAATCTCTTCATCTGGGCCATAATTCTCTGGACTATAGATGGCATTTCTCATGCCTAGCTCTCGTAGCACCTGTTGGAGTTCAGCATATGTCTGACATCTAACAGGAGAGGAGGGAAGATCACCCGGATTGGGCCACACAGCACGAAGTGCAGCCATGAGCCAATCGAGGAGGGTGTGACTCCCTGGGATCTGATGTGCATTTTGTAATCGCTGCCTCAAGGCGGGCTGCACTGTCAGGGAAGACAGCTTTCCCATCTCTGACCCCGACAGAACAATTCCATCCACCCCTAAGTCCCACAGACGCAGGAGCCAAGCTGATATTGACTCCGAGGGCTTCTGCCTAAATTGGGAGCCCAAATCCACCAGCTCAGCCTGAGTATAGGGGCGGACCATGGAGTGCTCCACGGCCTGGGGAGGGGGCTGCTCCTCTCCTTAGGGAAACTTCAGCTGCTGGGTCTTTATTTTCTTTACAACCACGGGGCATGCTTTCAGTACAGGAGGCGCCAGTGCCTCTGGCATCACCCCTTCATCTTTCTCCAGCTCCTCCATTTCTGGGGCTGATGGCACCTTTCTCTCCCCTCCCCCAAGTGCCTTCTCTGCTACAACCTTTACCTTTTCTAGTGTACCTCGCAGCAATGCTACCTCAGTCTTCAGAAGGTCTCTTACCTTCACCCCAGTGCTTCCCAGCTGATGTTCTCCAACCACCTCCGCCTGTGCTTCCCTCAGGAGATCGTCTTTTTCCTTGATGGCCTCTTCCTCCTTCAGAACACCTGGCAGCGCTGCCGTCTCGTCTCCAATGGCTCCTTGCTGCCGGCACTCTCGTGCTGCCTCCTCTCGCATCAAAGCCATCTCCTTCCTCAGGGAATCCACAGAAGTTTGCAGCTCACTTCTTGTGCTGCCTCTCCATCAGTGCCATCTCCCTCCTCAGGGAATCCACAGAAGTTTGCAGCTCGCGTTCTCGTGCCGCCATTTCTTGGGTCTCCTCTGTAGACCTTTTTAATACTGTGAGAGGCAGCCAACCCACAGTCCCTGCTGCCTCACGGGCACTCTGCTTCTCAAAGGATCTACTTACTATACAAAGGGCCAGCTCTACCGCTTCAGGTGTCACCTCCACTTGCCTCCAGTCTGTGCACAGCCGTCCTGCACAGCCGTCCTCCGGGCCTCTGTCCTCAGTGCTGCCACCACTCCAGCCCTCCGCTCCGCTCTCCTACAGCCTTCCAGTCCCGCCACTCAGTTTCCGGCCGAGCACTGGGTGGAACTCCTTACATTAACAGAATAATGTCTTATTGCCTAAAGGAGTGGAAGCGGTAGCATAGCAACAAGCCAGTTACACTTAAGTTCAGTGAGGATCCTGGCCATAGGGACCCCACTTTATCCACAGACCACCCATAGAGAGAGACTGGAATGATGAAGCCTTAAGGGAGGCTTCAGAGGGAGGGCAGCCCTGCAGACACCTTGATTTGAGACTTCTGGCATATGCAACTATGAGAGAATATGTTTCCCTTGTTTTAAAGCCACCTAGTTTCTGGCAATTTGTTACAGCTGCCACAGGAAACTAATGAGGGAGAGGATGGACAGTTAGTTCTTCTTTTCAGAAGAATGCAATAAACACAGATGGCTTTGCAGAACTGGAAAATCACCACTTTGAAATTCCCAATATAAAAACTGATCCAGGCTATTTGTCAGTGGATGCTAAATGCACTAGCTGGAGACAAGATATTCATAGTGTTTCCAAGAATCATTCCACCAATTGTGTACTGGGAAATAGTACCTTTAATGAAGTGATGTGGTGGCCATCCCCTCCAGGCAACAAACTCACCATCAACAGGGACAACCTCACAGCAGGGACCCTGCTGTGAGGCAATCATCCAGGACTATTATAAAAAATGTTTAGCTGAACTGAATCATAAGGAAACAATCAGATAAATCCAGAAGATGGGATGTTTTCCAGGACAACTGGCCTGGGCTTCTTCTGACAGGTAAATATCATGATATTTATGGCACAAGCCCAAATGCAAATATGGACTATATATTAGATGCTACTGTTTATGGTAGTTTTTTGAGTATGATAATGGTGATGAGATTATACAGAAGAATGCCTTTCGTCTTAGGAGGTGTCCATTAAGGCCTTTAAAGGTAAAGTATTATTATGTCTGCAACTTCCAAATATTTCTTTAAAGTATATATAAAAACAGCAAATGTGGAAAAAAAGAACTGGTAAATCCAGGCAGAGGATTATTTGGGTATCCACTGAATTATTCTTTAAATAAAACAGAATATAGGTACGGGAATTCTTAAAATAGAATGTTGAACTTCCAAAAACAATTTCCAGGTTGCCCCTTCCAACCCACAAGAAGGGAAGGGAGGAAGATCCCCGGCCTCTTTTCTGTCCTCGGAACTGCCTTTAGGATGCCCTAGCGGTTTCTTATGCTTAGGGAAATCCGGAACCACCACTTTGAGTACAGCAGACTTGTTTTCCTCTCTCTCGTCCCTGGAGTCTGCTGGCCTCAGGATGGTGGATGACTCTCTGTGTCTCCTCCCTGGCAGCAGGCCAGCGAACATTTACAGAGTGAATTTATGAGAACCATGGCCAGTTACATGGGGTCTGATGAGATTAAGGGCAAAGCTCCTCTAAGGAAAGCACCAACTCGGGGAAGCCTAAAGTCTGTTACAGTAAAGGCAAAGCTAACACATATTACAAGTACTTTTATATGGTTCTCAGCAATTAATTCTGTGTCTTCTCAGTGGGATAACAGCAACAGGATAGAAAGCTACCACAGTACAATGTCATTACAACAGATACTCCCCAAATGACATGAATGGCACTAGATATCACAACTTAAAATGTCAGAAAATAAGTTTCTCTTTTGTTCTTATTGCTCAAGATACAAGCAGGTTGGCAGGGAAAGGGAATCAAATGTTGAAGGAAGACAAAAAAAACACCATGAATGATAAGATGGTGGAATTAAAGACCCCAGGACAGGCACTTGGAAAGGCCTTATACCCAGGAAGGGTGCAGAGTGGTCACACACAGCCATCTGGAAATGCAGAGCCAAGGTGGCTCTAGGACATGAGGTTTGACTTCCAAGCTGTCAACACAGCAGTAAAGCAGCCAGCTCCATTCCCCACCCATGCAGAGGTCAGGTCATTCCATCTCTGGGAAGGGTAGAGTAGGGGGTCTCAGGCTGGGCAGCCCACGTCCAAAGGGGATGATGACTGGTACAGCTCAGGACTACAGCCTCATCCCCCATGGGCTCCTCAGGTAGGCAGCCAGGCCTGGGAGAGCCTCATCCCCACAGCCAGAGGCTCTCCATCCCCCAAGTCCTCCAATCAAACACAAACGGATAACCCAGGTCCCCCAGAAAACCAAGGAAAGCCCTGCACAAGAAGGGAGAAGGGGCCTGGAGCAAAGAGCCTTCGGTGAGAAGAAAACTGAACACATAAAACTACCATGAATGGAATACAATCATGAAATGAAGACATTTTCCTAGTTCTTTAAAAATTCAGAAAACAAAAAGTAACACTTACAAACAAGAGATTCAAGATGGCAACGTGTGAGGTGAGACAGAGAACTCCTCCCAAAACCACATATAATATGAAAATAATTAATACAACTAACCCTAAAACAGCAACAGGAAAGAAGGTTGCACCAGACTACATACAGACCTCACGAACAAAGCAGACCTCACGAAACAGGGTAACATTACAAAGCCTTGATCCGGCGGGACCTAAGCCCTTCTCCCACCCCAGCTAACTGGAGGGAGGAAGAGAAATGGAGAAGGAAGGGGGTGGAAGCCTAGAACTGCTGAATACACAACACAAACCTACATTGTATGGTGCTCTGGAGGTTGCTGGGGTTGGGGCAGCTGGGACAGGCAGACTGCTTGAGAGACAGATTCCGGCCGTTTGTGGAAGACGGGGATCCACATCTGGCCGCTGTGGGACAAAGAAAAGGCAGGCGGTCTGAGAAGCTTCCTAGCAGCGAGAGGGCTGCTGAAGGGGCGGGGTTTGTACGGAGTTTCTGCGTGGGAGAAGGGATAGGGGGACAACGTTGTCTGTGCGGGCTATGCCCAGCAGGTTGGGAACTTTGAGGACCTTCAGGTGCTCCATTCCCTTGGCTGGCTACTCAGCTCTGAGGCCCCCCACTGTGACACACAGCCTGCTGAGCATTCCTCCTGGCCTGCCAGCACCGGCTCCTGAACCAGCAGTCACTGCGCTGGCATCAGGCCAGCCAGAGGGAGGCCCGCCTATGACAGCTACAGACGCAAAGCACACAGGCTTACACCTGTGTGCTTGGACCACTGGCTATGATACTGGAGACAGGCACTGCAGATGGGAATCAGGAAACAGCTTTTCTCCCCACAGGCACCAGCAATGCTCCCATACAACCCCCAACCTCACTCTAGGGGCTGAGCAGCTCCAGAGACTCGAGCTTCTGGGCATTAGAGGGCACCACACAGAAATATGAAACATCAAAAGAACATGGTTCAGACCAAAATCTCAGAAACCCCAGAAAAAGGGCCAAATGAAACTAAACTCACCAATCTTTCTGAAAGAGTCCAAAATAAAAATCATAAACATGCTCATAGAGATACAGAAAAATATTCAAGAATTCAAGAACGAATTTAAGATGGAGATTCAACCATTAAGAAATTCCGTATCTGAAATGAAACAGACAATGGAGGGATGTAAAAGCAGATTAGATGTAGTAGAAGAGACAGTAAAGAAGAGGAATACAAAGAAGCTGAAGCACAGAGAGAAAAAAGAATCTCTAAGAATGAAAGAATATTGAGAGAACTGCATGGCCAATCCAAACAGAACAATACTCGCATTACAGGGGTACCAGAAGAAGAGGGAGAAAAAGGGATAGAAAGTGTCATTGAAGAGGTAATTGCTGAAAACTTCCCCCATCTGGGGAAGGAGATAGTCTCTCAAGCCATGGTGGTGCACAGATCTCCCAACACAAGGGCCCCAAGGAAGACAACACCAAGACATATAATAATTAAAACTGCAAAGATCAAGGCTAAAGACAGATGTTTAAAAGCAGCTAGAGAGAGAAAAAACATCACATACAAAGGAAAACCCATCAGGCTATCATCATATTTCTCAACAGAAACCTTACAGGCCAGAAGGGAGTGGCATGATATATTAAATGCAATGAAGTAGAACGGCCTCAAACCAAGAATACTCTACCCAGCAAGGTTATCAGTTAAATTTGAAGGAGGGAATAAACAATTTTCAGATAAGCAGAAGCTGAGAGAATTTACCTCCCACAAACCACCTCTACATTGCATTTTGGAGGGACTGCTTTAGATGGAAGAACTCCTAAAGCTATTATAGATGTCACCCAAGGGATAGACAAAGAGTACAGAATATGATACCTAACATATAAAGAATGGAGAAGGAAGAACAAGGAGGAAAAAAAAAGAATATTTAGGTTGTGTTTATAACAGCATACAAAGTGAGTTAAATTAGATTGCTAGATAGTAAGGGAATGACCCTTGAACCTTTGGTAACCATGAATCTAAAGCCTGCAATGGCAATAAGTACATACCTATCAATAATCACCCTAAATGTAAATGGACTGAAGGCAATAATCAAAAGACACAGAGTCACTGAATGGAAAAAAAAACAAGACTAATCTATATGCTGCCTAGAAGAGACTCACTTCAAACCCAGACATACACAGACTGAAAGTAAAGGGATGGAAAAATATATTTCATGCAACTAATAGGGAGAAAAAAGCAGGAGTTGCAGTACTTGTATCAGACAAAATAGACTTCAAAAGAAAAAAAAGTCACAAGAGACAAAGAAGGAAATTACATAATGATAAAGGGGTCAGTCCAACAAGAGGATATAACTATTATAAATATCTATGCACCCAACACAGGATCACCTACATATGTGAAACAAATATTAATAGAATTAAAGGGGGAAATAGAATGCAATGCATTCATTTTAGGAGACTTCAACACACCACTCACTCCGAAGGACAGATAAACCAGACAGAAAATAAGTAAGGAGACAGAGGCACTGAATGACACACTAGAACAGATTGACCTAATGGACATCTACAGAACATGTCATCCAAAAGCAACAGGATACACATTCTTCTCAGGTGCACATGGAACATTTTAAAGAATAGATCATATACTAGGCCACAAAAAGACCTCGGTAAATTCAAAAAGATTGAAACTGTACCACCCAGCTTCTCAGATGACAAAGGTATGAAACGAGAAATAAATTACACAAAGAAAATAAAAAAGCCCACAAACACATGGAGGCTTAATAACATGCTCCTAAATAATCAATGTATCAGTGACCAGATAAAAACAGATATCAAGCAATACATGGAGACAAATGAAAACAATAATTTAACACCACAAAATCTGTGGGATGCATTGAAGGCCGTGCTAAGAGAGACGTATATTGCAATACAGGCCTGCACCTCAGGAAAGAAGAACAATCCCAAATGAACATTCTAAACTCACAGTTAATGAAACTAGAAAAAGAAGAACAAATGAAGCCCAAAGTCAGTAGGAGGGACATAATAAAGATTAAAACAGAAATAAATAAAATTGAGAAGAATATAACAATGGCAAGAATGAATGAAAGCAGGAGCTGGTTCTTCAAGAAATAAACAAAATAGATAAACCCCTAGCCAGACTTATCAAGAAAAAAAGAGTCTACAAACATAAACAGAATCAGAAATGAGAAAGTAAAAATCACTACAGACACCAAAGAAATACAAAGAATTATGAGAGAATACTATGAAAAATTAAATGGTAACAAACTGGATAACCTAGAAGAAATGGACAACTTTCTAGAAAAATACAACCTTCCAAGGCTGACCAAGGAAGAAACAGAAAATCTGAATAGACCAATTACTGGCAAGAAAATTGAATTAGTAATCAAAAACTACCTAAGAACAAAACTTCCGGACCAGATGTTTTCACTGCTGAATTTTATCAAACTTTTAGTGAAGACCTAATACCCATCCTCCTTAAACTTTTCCAAAAAGTAGAAGAGGAGGGAATACTCCCAAACTAATTCTATGAGGCCAGCATCACTCTAATAACAGAACCAGGCAAAGACACCACAAAAAAAAGAAAATTAAACACCAACATCCCTGATGAACATAGATGTAAAAATACTCAACAAAATCTTAGCAAACCAAATTCAAAAATACATCAAAAAGATCATCCATCATGATCATACAGGATTTATTTCAGGGATGCAAGGACAGTATATTAGAAAAATCCATCAACATCATCCACATCAACAGAAAGGACAAAAACCACATGATCATCTCCACAGATGCTGAAAAAGCATTCGACAAAATTCAACATCCATTCATGATAAAAACTCTCAACAAAATGGGTATAGAGGGCAAGCCTCAACATAATAAAGGCCATATATGACAAACCCACAGCCAACATTGTACTTAACAGTGATAAGCTGATAACTTTTCCTTTAAGATCGGGAACACGACAAGGACGCCCTCTCTCCCCACTTTTATTCAACATAGTTCTGGAGGTCCTCGTCACAGCAATCAGACAACACAAAGAAATAAAAGGCATCATATTGGTAAGGAAGAAGTCAAACTGTTCCTGTTTGAAGATGACATGATACTGTACATAAAAAACCCTAAAAAATCTACTCCAAAACTACTAGATCTAATATCTGAATTCAGCAAAGTTGCAGGATACCAAATTAATACACAGAAATCTGTTGCATTCCTATACACTAACGATGAACTAGCAGAAAAGAGAAATCAGGAAAACAATTCCATTCACAGTTGCATCAAAAAGAATAAAATACCTAGGAATAAACCTAACCAAGGAAGTGAAAGGCCTTTACTGTGAAAACTATAAGACACTCATGAGAGAAATTAAAGAAGATACCAATAAATGTAAACTCATCCCATGCTCATGGATAGGAAGAATTAATATTGTCAAAATGACCATCCTGCCTAAAGCAATCTACAGATTCAATGCAATCCCTATCAAAATACCAACAGCATTCTTCAATGAACTAGAGCAAATAGTACTAAAATTCATATGGAACCACAAAAGACCCCAAATAGCCAAAGCAATCCTGAGAAGGAAGAATAAAGCAGGGGGGAATTATGCTCCCTGACTTCAAGCTCTACTACAAAGCCACAGTAATCAAGACAGTTGGTACTGGCACAAGAAAAGACCCATAGGCCAGTGGAACAGACTAGACAGCCCAGATATAAACCCAAGCATATATGGTCAATTAATATACGATAAAGAAACAATGGATATACAATAGGGAAATGACAGCCTCTTCAGCAGCTGCTGTTGGCAAAACTGGACAGCTACGTGTAAGAGAATGAAACTGGATTATTGTCTATAAATAACCCCATACACAATAGTAAACTCAAAAGGTTCAAAGACCTGAATGTAAGTCATGAAACCATAAATCTCTTAGAAAAAACTATAGGCAAAAATCTCTTGTACATAAACATGAGCAACCTCTTTGTGAACATGTCTCCCTAAGCAAGGGAAACACAAAAGCAAAAATGAACAAGTGAGACTATATCAAACTAAAAACTTCTGTACAGCAAAGGACACCATCAGTAGAACAAAAAGACATCCTACAGTATGGCAGAATATTTTCATAAATGACATATCCAATAAGGGGTTGACATCCAAATTATATAAAGAGCTCACGCACATCAACAAACAAAAAGCAAATAAGCCAATTAAAAAATGGGCAGAGGATATGAACACACACTTCTCCAAAGAAGAAATTCAGATGGCCAACAGGCACATTGAAAAGTTGCTCTACATCACTAATCATCGGAGAAATGCAGATTAAAACCACAATGAGATATCACCTCACACCAGTTAGGATAGCCAACATCCAAAAGACAAACAACAACAAATGTTGGTGAGGATGTGGAGAAAGGGGAACCCTCCTACACTGCCGGTGGGAATGTAAATTAGTTCAACCATTGTGGAAAGAAAAGGAGGTTCCTCAAAAAACTGAAAATAGAAATAACATTTGAAATACCAGCAAGTCCACTCCTAGGAATTTACCCTAAGAATGCCGGAGCCCAGTTTGAAAAAGACATATGCACCCCTATGTTTATCACAGCACTATTTACAATAGCCAAGAAATGGAAGCAACCTAAGTGTCCAACACTAGATGAATGGATAGAGAAGATGTGGTACATATACACAATGGAATATTATTCAGCCATAGAAGAAAACAAATCCTACCATTTGCGACATGGATGGAGCTAGAGGGTATTATGCTCAGTAAAATAAGCCAAGTGGAGAAAGACAAGTATTAAATGATTTCACTTATTTGTGGAGTATAAGAACAAAGAAAAACTGAAGAACAAAACAGCAGCAGACTCACAGAACCCAAGAATGGAGTGACAGTTACCAAAGGGAAAGGAACTGGGGAGGATGGGTGGGAAGGGAGAGATAAGGGGGAAAAAGGGGCATTACAATTGGCACACATAATGTAGTTGGGAGGGACATGGGGAAGGCAGTATAACACAGAGAAGACAAGTAGTGATTCTATAGCATCTTACTACACTGATGGACAGTTACTGTAATGGGGTATGTGGTGGGGACTTGATAATAGGGGGAGTCTAGTAACCATAATGTTGCTCATGTTAATTGTACATTAATGATACCAAAATAAAAAAATAAAATATAAGAAAAATCACTAGAAGCATTAAAATGCAAAGGTGAGGTTTCCAACAAGTAGAGTGAAACTTTAAGAGGAGAAAATAGAAAATAAAAGGACTAGACCAGGCCATTCTACAGCAGCTTAATATTCCAGAAAGAGAAGACAGAAAATAGAGGAGAGATAACCAAAGAGTAAGTCAAGAAAATTCCCAGAACCAAAGCCTAAGAGCTCCTGGGTCACAAGGGCTCAGAGGATCCAGCGCACAGCAGCAATGCATCCAGGGCACGCTGTGTGGATCCAGACTGGGATGGGCAGTCAGGCCAGGCTCTCTTAAACCTGTAACAAGCAACCTGAAGCTCTCAGGGGCTGACAACAACAGAGATGCATTCCTCAGGCTGATTTCACTCTGAGGGCGTTGAGGTGGGGGGTCTGCACTGAGGCCATCATCTTGAACAGCATAATTATCAAACCAGATGGGAAGAAACTTATATTCACAGCTAAATGCTGGGCCCAGAAGTGAGGCCGGGCACCCTTCTCAGCTGCTGGGCACATGATTACGAGGCAACCAAGCTCCAGAAGTGAACAAAGGCTGAACAGAGCTGGAAATGTGGGTGAACAGTGGCCCTTGGGCAAGAAGATCCTACAGTCTTACAGAAAGAAAATGCAAGTCCCCCAAAAGAGGGACTGGTATCAAACTCCTCCTCAACACTAGAAGCCAGAAGGCATTGGAACAATGCCTGAGAAATTCTGAAGGAAGCTTCTTCTAGAACTGTACATTATCAATCAATTAAGTGGGAAGCCAGAGAGACATTTAAAAACAAAGCCTCAAAATTCTCATCCCGTGCCCATCCAAGTTCACTGAAGTTAAGTGTGAAATCAGGAGACAGGAGATCTGTGCTGGGCAGAGCAGCCAAAGGGTCTGGGGGTGTCATCTTCAGGAAGGTTCCCCACAGAGGTCCTGATGCTTCCCAGCATCTTGAGGAAAGACGCAGATAACCGACAAAGCATTTAGAGTTGAATCAGAAATAGTACATAAAAGCAAAGTAAATCAAAAACAAAAACAAGCCAATTATTAGCTGCAGAGAAAAAAAAGTCACATACCACACAACCTACTAGGAATAGGAATAGCATTTAGTCATACATATAAATACTAAATGTTGATCTCCTCACAATTACACATCTCTGTGGGGGATGAGGAGTAAAAGAAAGCAAATAAACTATTATCTTCCAAAGAAGAGAGTCATTAATACCTGTTAATGAAAAACCAAGAACATATGATTCTATGGCACAACGCCAAAGGCCAAACAACTGACAAAGAGGATTAAGTACTGCCTCTAGGTAGATGGAAATAGTGTCAGGGGACCTATTTTGCCTAACAAACCCAGCAGACTGCTATTTGACTTCTGAAACTACACACGTGTCAAAAAACACTAAAGACAATTCAAGCTTAGTCTCTGCCTGGGGAGCTTCCTGGTAGGCTGGTGTACTTGTCAACCAACCAGACCTTACAGCTCTTCCAGTGGCTTATGGCACTCATTTAAGCACTACAGGAGCTGAAACACTTAAGACATAATCCCTGTCCTCAAGGACTGGTAATTTCATTGACAAGAAAACATATGTACAGAAAAGAATTCAAGGGCAATGCAAGTTGGCATATGCTCCCCTGGGCATGACACAGACCAGTTATGCGATGGCAGAAAGGGAGACAGGGCCAAGCAAGCAAAAACAACTGTGAGAAAGATGTAAGAGGTGGAATGAGAAAGAGCAGCAGAACTTGAGAGGAATAGAGAGAGCCTTTCTAGAAGAGGGACTGGCTAACAGTGAGGTGTGTGATTTGGGAGTATGGACAGTTTTCTTAAACGGGGGGTGGAGATTTTACTCCAAACAGGGAGAGCAAGATTGTTAATAAGGAAAAGCAGAGACTAGAAATCACAGGCACCCTGCTGACTTCCATTTCCAGTGTCCTCAGACGGGAGCCCTGTAACAATTTTCCTGCAGAGTGTCTCCAATTTACCATCCCGGCTCATACATAACTCTGCCTCCAGCCTACTCTTAACCCCCTCAGAACTGAAATCACCCTCTTCATGAGCTGGCACAAGACCTCTCCCAGCCCTGCCTGCTCTGCCTTCCTCGGGCAGCCTCATCACTGCCCTTCATCTTCACACTCCAATGACACTACCCTTCTCTACATTCCTAGAACGCTCACTGCACTTGGTTGCCACAGGACCTCTGCACATGCTGTTCCTTCTAGAACACAATCCCTATTAACACCTATCCTTCTATTCTCAGCTCAAGCCTCAATTCCTCATGCCCCTGATTGCTCTAATGCAGGAGCCCTGTCATAAGCTCTCACACAATTCCTTTCCTTCATTCTAGTTTGTAATTTAATCCTCATTTAGATGATTATCTAATTCATGACCACCTCATCTTCTAGGTCAGTAGTCCTCAAAGTGGGGCTCCCAGATCACAGTCAACAGCTTCCCGGGTGAAGCTGTTAGAAATGCAAATTGCCAGGACACACCCGACCTACTGAATCAGAAACTTGAGGTGGGAGGTAGCAATGTTTTGAAAACACTCCAGGTGATCTGATGCACACTCGTTTGAGAAACACTGCCCTAGACTACAATGGCACAGCCCAAGTGTCTGCACTTCTTGGGGTCCCAGCACCAAGCAGGCAACAAACAGGACTCAGCAGGATTTCCCGATCAAATGAATGAGCAACTTCCTATGGCTCCCCAGATCCCTACCTTATTCATCCTAAACCCTTCTAACTTTAGCAGACCCCATAATCAACACTGAACCTGCTGCAGGCCTAGGTTCTAGCCTCTGCCTTTGTGGATTCTGAACTTAGCTCTTTATAGGTTATCATCTATAACTTCCTAATTTCTCTTGGCCTTAATTTCCTGACCTCTAGAAAGTGGATACAGTACCTACTTCCTAGGATTGTTGAGATAATTAAACGAGGCAGTGAGAGAGACTCATGCCTGCACATATATGGAAAGCACTCAACAAATTTAGGTATATTATTGTTTTAACAATAATCATGCAATTATAAGTGGTCTTTCCTAGGGTCTCAGCTTTCTTACTCAAGACTGACCACACACACACTTGAGACTAGTTTTTCCTTGCTTGCCAACTACTCTCATCTAACACCCATCCCGGGCCTGAAACCTTGCCTAGCAACCAGGAGCCTGCTGGAGCTTCCTCAGCTCCACCTCCTGGAACAGCTGGGTTGTACTAGACAGGCTGGGTCTTAATCACACGTCTTCCTAGAGCTGACCTTGTCTCTCTCCCAAGTCCTCCTTTCAACTGGTTAGCAGGTGGTTTCATTTCAGTTTGTGTCTGTCTGGTGGCTTAGATTCAAACGAGGCTCACACTGGGAGCTATTTCTAATCCAGTTTTGGTACTTTGTAAAGTATTAATAGAAGCAATTAAAATATATTCCCATGGAACAGATCTTTAAAAAAAGAAAGGGCGGTTTCTATCTCTAA